>JAVXUP010002351.1:0-139825 GCA_033070095.1 Escallonia herrerae | reverse complement strand
GCTAATAATACCAATAAACAGCAGTAAAAAGTGTCATCGATTATCTTAAAAGGCTAGGGATCAGCCAACCAAGCAGCATATGTTTATCCTCAAAAAAAAAAATCCTCCAAAGGGAGCAGCATATGTTTAATGGCTTAACACACCAAATAAACTACTATAACAAATCACAGAGAATATTACTTCCATTTTCCTAAGCTGCCATAAAAGAGCTTCAGTTCTTCCTCCCTTCAGACAAGATGATATGATATCCATGTCTGCATTTTAAAGAAGCAAAATGATGTTAGCTAGCAGCGCTCAATCACTTGAAAGAAGATGGATCCAGAAAAACAAAGAAAGTAACATTTGGAATGGGGGTTTTAGCATTTGCAACAAATGTAATCAAGATCGAAGGCCCTACGTTGATTTGAATGGTGCACTGGTAACTCCAACAGGTGTGTTAAAGGCAACTTCCTGAAATGGGCCGGCCATTTTGCCACGTGGAAACCATCCCAGATCACCACCCTTCTTCCCTGATGGGCACTCTGAATATTCTGCAGCTATCTGGAAAGACAGAAATCATCATGAGAAACAGTGTAACCTTCACCATCATGAAGACCGTCTTCAAGCTTCAGAATACATTTCCAGTGTTACAAATTACATCTGTCTGCATAAAATGAAGTGAAGTTTGTTCAAATGTTTGAAATACATCAGTTGATTTGCTTCCCCTATGCTTGGGAGTTGCGGTACCGCGATCCTGACGATTTTGCTTAGTAAGGCCGTTTGCATTTAAGACGGCTGTAAAATGAACCAAGCTACTTGACTCCAGCATATGACAGCTCGTCTAAAGGTTTGTTTGAGATCAGTGAGTGTAAAAATCCAAGGTCGACCATATTTCAGTTCTTGATAAGTTTTGCGGACCAAGCTTGAACAACCTCGGGCTCGCCTATAACAACTCATTCTTAGATGTTTTGAGCTCGTGAGTTGTTGATAGAGAAGAGAGTAGTTAATATGGGCTTCTGTCAAGATTACACCTGCTAATTTTTACTCCCTCTATACCAATCTGAAAACTATTCTCCCCATTTTGAATGTGCTACTCTCCATTTTGGTCTGTCCCAAATTAAAATTGCATTAGGTGCATTACGTATCAGAGTTCAATTCAACCCTTGGAGAGGAGAATGTTCAACTTAATGTGCTTCCTTAAAACTTGTGCTTCTACTGGATGAAAGGTTTAAATATGAGGTTGCATTTTATTCAATGTGATTTCTTAACAACATTAGGCAAGAAACTTGACAGAATAGCCTGGGTTAGTAATCTAAGCATACAACTTACATAATGCATAGGAATTGTGCTACGAATTACCTTAGCAAACTCAGCTGGTGGAACCTTATCTCCATTGCTAAGCCAACCATCTTGCAGCTTCTTGTACGCCTCATTAATCTTCCCTTGCTTCTCACATAAGATATGCCTTGCTGGAATTATAAATCAATAAACTAGAAGAAGATGGGTAGAAAACTATATAGCGTTCAGAACAAGATGCATGCTCTTAAAAACTGGGGTCAATGAAGAAGAGACCTTTAACATATGTGCAGGTGCCAAGACCATCTGCTGCCTTCCCACCTTTCCCTTTACCCTTTGCAGTATTGTCATCACTACCCCCTGCTGCTTGCTTCCCCTTTCCCTTCCCTCCCGACTCCTTCGACTTTGAGTCTTTTCCCATAGCTATCTTTACCTCTGAATATCAAAGCAAAGAAATCAAACCTTGTTCTATGAGAAAAATGACTAAACGAAGGAACTTGAAATTATATATTAGTATAAGCTGATCACCTAAAGCAAAGCCAATTAACAAGAACATAATCGAAGTATTCAAGATGCAAGCACTTGAGGTAATTCTCTCCAAAAGGGGGAAAAAGTTACTATAAACCACCAAAGAATAATTAACAATAACAAATGCAGACATAACAGCAGCAAATCAGATACAAGAGACATTTATGGGCAAGTGCAGCAAGAAATCAACAATAGTACCACAATAGGATAGCATCCAACAATACATAATCGTGCTACTCAGTTTCTCGGATGAGGACGAAAAGTTTCTAAATGATTAAAACTTAAAGCTTAAACTTTCAACTTGCAACTGGAAAAAGAATTTTCATTTTTCACAAAGCACTTTGTAGTTACAATTGAAGTCTTCAGGTAACAGGCAGGAGCGAGAGCACAACAGACAATTTGGTTTGTCAATTTAGTTAGAATGGGGGATCGCATATTTAAGAGAGAAGAAGAAAGGGTCTAACATAAAACATAAATTCAGCAGTATATACAGGGATGGCGTATTTGTCCGCAAAAGGAAGTGTTCTCAGCAACAATTACAAGGCTGTGATAATAGGGATTGACTTCAAACGAATTCCTATTTCTTTTCCTCCAACCAGCCACATAGGGCACAGGGGTGCAAATCCTACACTCTCACCCCCCCCCCCCCCCCTTCTCTAAGAATCCAGCACACGTTTGACAATCCGAACAAGGGAAAAAAATCAGCATCACAATCCTCAGCTATTTCCTCAGCGTTCAACAACATCAAAAAGTGTTGACAATAATTTTAAAGGCTTAAAAAACCCAAACTACCATGCCATAGAAGCTCACTATCTCTCCATCCCACCAAAACAGCATAATAATATCCATTTCAGAAGTCAGAACAACTCATCCATCACTGTTAGCCATCAAAAAGAATTCTACCAACCTCAACTAGGTCTCAAACAATGCGCCTAAAAGCTTAACTGACTTAAGCTCCTCATCTTGAAACAGCCAGATCTTACATTCTCATGAATTGTCCCCTCGCCTAGGAAGCACCAACACCTCCTCAAATGGGTCGAGGTATGGTGTTCAACACCTACTGACACCTCAACAACTCACTGACACCTTCCGACACGTGTCTGACACCTCTCAGCGGTGTCCGAATTTTTTGTTATTATTTTTAATTACTGGACACCGTGTTAGACACCTCTCGAAGAAGTGTCCATAGGTATGGGGTCAAAATACAATATTTCAAACCTAGTTCGGGGTCAGTATGTAATAATTGACAAATCTGGGGCTTCTTAGAAATGAACTTTAAGCCAAACCCTAATCAAATTGACCCAGGAAAAGTTACCCTTTTTCTTTCTCTCTCATCTCTCTCTTTTTCTTCTTTTTAATTATTGAAAGCATCCAAGCTTACCACTCTGACCTCATTTACAGACCCATCGGGCTATATAAGACCTCTCCTTCATGCTTTTGGTCCCATGTTTTTTTTCCTTCTTTCTTACTACTGTTGAGACTCTAATCTTGATACTGTTGAGACATTCATCTGCTTTCTTGTTATTATTGAGACTATTTCATGTTACTTTCTTTCTTCTCATCCATTTTGAATGAAATTCAGCTGCTCCAATTGATATTTATTTGTTTTAAACATGTTCTCTATTCATATATGTAAAATAAAATATATTAAAAATTTTAGCGGTGTCCAAGATCTGGTTTTTTGGAAATTGCGGTGTCCGGTGTTCCGATCAGTGTCTGTGTCGGTGTCGGACGCTGTGTCTGTGTCCGTGCTACCTTGCCCTTCGCCTGACCTCCAATAACCAGGCAATTAGCATTATTAAGATAGAGAAGATAATACATGCACCATAATTCTTCCAGAATCCAATCTTTTATCCTGAATATTTATGGAGCCAAACTCTCCAACATACAGGTATGGATGGCTTAACTAACAGGATCATACAACTTCACAGAATTCAGTAACAAATAAAATCCCTTGCAACCAATGCCGCTCAAAAATTTGTTTCCACTACACTAGTCAAATCGACCTAAACTGCAGGAAGCCCCATCCAGCACCGCCAGGCAACCACAGCAACATGCCAGGTCAGAAAACCTTAAATATGAATTAATGTGCATGTGAGCTATGCTACTGGACTCAATACGAGTGTCCAGGTCGGATACGCGTTCAAGTGTCGAATTCATCTACTTTTTAAAACACAAGACGGGGGACATGGCAGAATATTCGTATATATTATCACCTTTCGTTGAAAGCAATAATGAATTAAAAGAAACAGTATAAGATAGTGTTCATATTAGCATATTTTATGAGTGTCCGATAGAGGTAGTTCATGCATTCTGAAGAATCCAAGTAATATAGCATGGGAGCTATCCGACCAGTTTAGGCTTATTTGAGGGTTCATTGTTTTTAGCTAAACTGCAAAAACGCTTTTTCAGTCCGAACGGCAGTATAACTGATTATTGACACTTGAAAGGATACTTTAAGTCTAAAAGTATAGGACTTGGACACAAAGGAATGTCAATCTTTCAGCATAATATTGGTTTTTCCCCTTCTTTTTTTTTTGGTAAGCTTGTCCCTACACCAACATTACATAGGTTGCCAGCCCTTAAAGTTGAAAAATGGAAGTCATTGATCTTTTCTGTAGTAGTTTTAATACTACAAAAACCAGTTCCCCTGGCTAGGATGAAAATGAAGGCTTCATTTGGTTATGGATATGTACAGGGAAGGTTAATTACCACTGAAACACGAACCACAGTGATCCCTTGGGGATGTAATGGCGTTAGTAGACTCCTGTTCTTCTAAATTACTGTAAAAGCTCTAATTTGCTTCCGAGCTTTGATTCATGATGCTTTTTGAGTCATGCAACTCAGAAACTCGCTCTAAATCATACAAAAAGATAGAGAAATGCTCATTTGATAACTAATGTGAAGAATCTTCCACAAAAGTGTTACCAGATATAGTTATGTAACCTAAAATGGAGACAACAAAAATTTAAGACTAGGGAGCTTGGAAGTCGATCTAGCCTGGCATGAGCCTTTCATGCTTTTTGGGCTCACCACATGCCAGATCCATTTGACAACTCTAATCGCACCCCCAGCCACCACCACGCACAAGAAAACAAGAAGCATTTTGGAAATTTGACAGTACAGTCAACTTCTCCAATCAAAATACCTTAGCAAGAAGCTTACAAGTACAACCCAAACTACTAATGATTTAAAAAACAAAATATACTGTTCTTTGCTCCCAATTCCATATATAACCCAATAAAAAAAGTAGCCATTGAGACCCTAGATCCTCAAAATCATGGATGCCCAAAAACCATGCTGCCACCAATCACTTCCCAACAGCACTACTGAAAAATGGCACAGTCACAGCAGCAAGAACGAGGGCCTTATGCCAACCAATCAGTCATCAGAACCGCCTATGAAAATGGCTGCTGAAATTCGTTCCTAACTTATATCCCCATCAATCAAAGGTCTCCACATACTAATTTCACGATACAATCACTTGTATAGCTAATAAAAATTTCCCCACCAGTAACAAATGGTCCCAAGTGCTCACCTCTTTATTGAGCACAGGCAACTCTACCAAACAAATTTTTGCCACCTCCCCCATGGTCATCAATTAGTACCAAACTGTTGAACATGTCTGCTCGCGCGCATCTGTGTGCAGATTTCACCAGGTCATGCTAGATTTCCCATCCCAAATCTTATAAATACGCACCCCATTTAATTCTCTTCACATTCATTCTCAACAGTCCCCTGCTAGTATCCCAACCTAAGTAGCACGGACACCGCGTCCGACACCGACGTGGACACCGGACACCACAATTTCCAAAACCCCAGATTTTGGACACCTCAGGACACCGCTGAATTTTTACATATATTTTTATTATGTGTATCTATATAGTCATTAAATATCAAATACATTCTACATATAAAATAGTAAACAATAATTAATAACCACAAAACAAGCAACTCAAATAAAGTCGTACTTAAAATTTAAATGCGATATAGAACAAAAAAAACATGGTACATAACAAAGTACTTCACTACTCAACTCCTACTAAGTCATGCAAACAGGTAACAGAAACAGGGAAAGCACCCTCCTCTTCACCGCCCAAACAGAAACAGAAACAGAAACAGAAACAGGGAACTCTTGCAAAAGTCATAAGAAATTACTTCACTACTTAACTCTTACAAAGTCACACAACTATTATCTCTTTCCTTCGACCAAGGGCTCAATCTACATCAAAAGTTTCATCTTCGAATGTACCGAAACCAGACAGATGATAGAGAAAGAAGGAGACCTCAGTAAAGACGGAAAAAAGAAATAGATGAGAGAGAAAGACAACGGTACGTGTCGCTGGAATCCGGCGAAGGCGCGAGGTACGAAGGCGATATCCTCCGGCGACCAGTTTGGATGGGTCGTCTGCTTCGTTCTCCTCTTGAAGCCACAAGAAGACGACTCAGAAGACAGCGGTAATGGGTCGATCTAACGAGGCTTCCTTAAAGTTTATTTCTAAAAGAACTCCAACATTGTCAATTATTACACACGAACCCCCACTTTGAAAAATTTAAAACTTTGGACCCATACATTTTGCCAACGAGAACGCGAAGAATGGACAAGATTTTCAGAATGTTTAGGGGCTGTACGTTTACGTTTTTCAGTTTTCACTTTTGTAATGATGATGAAAAAGATGCATTTTTTTGTGTATGTTTACGTTTTTTCGATTCCGTTTTGGATAAAATTTCCAAATAGTGTCAAAAAAGCTGAAAACACCCAAAGGGTGTTTTCACCTTTTTTCTCGAACTGTATTCTCCTAATCAGAACACCACCTCTTCTCCCTCATATCTACCACCCTGTTTCAACAAACACTTACCAAACTAGACCACCCATTTCACTGGGTCTTCCTAGAAATGAAAATAGTGGGGTTCATTAATGAATTGATTCAGAAAAAATTGGTAAAAACGAAAATGAAAATGATAAACGTACAGAAAAAATTGAAAAAATAGATACGGAAAAAAGTAAAAGTACACAATACGATTTTAGAACTGAATACTAAATTCTGGAAACCAAAAACAGAATATAGAATACAGAAAAAAATCTCGTAAGCGTACGGGCCCTTACTAATTCTTTACACATTTTTCTTGTACATACAATATAATTTTAGAGACTTAGAAAAATTCTAGAAAGATAAGAAAACTTGTAAATATTTAGATATTATTGTATGTAGTTTCACCCACATCTAATAGTAAGATCATATGTAGGTATTGTTGCTTATACTGTGTCATCTTTCATATATGTACTTCATGGAATATAGCTTAGTGGCATAGTAACCAAAAGAAGCATGGTCATACTGACAGAACTTCACCAGAAATGGTGGTAGAAGGATTTTGATATTCTAGAAAACTTTAATATTTGCAAGTAATGAATGTATGATCCCTAAAGTTGAGCAATTGATAGGCATATATCAACACGTTGAGTAATTTACGTGTGTAAATGCACACACATGTTTTGGAGTTTAATGTGTATATATATATATATATATATATATATATGGGAGCTGATCCGTTGAGAGCGCTAGCAAAATGGGGTATTTTGCAAGCGGGATCTGACAGTCCATCCTAAAATATGGACCGCCCAGATCGTTCCCTTTTCGAATACTGTTAGTCGTCCGCGACATAGTGTCGCGAACAGACTTTTTTACCCTTTTGCCCCTCCGCCCCGTCCGCTACACTGTTTCCCAGACTAATCTTCTGACTTTTTCCTCTTTCTCTCTCCTTTTCCTCATTTAATGTTCTAACATTTTTCCTTTCTTTCTCCTCTCTCTCATCATTTTTTTCTCTTTCTCTCCTTTCTCTAATTAACTCTCTCTCTCTCTCTCTCTCTCTCTCTCGTCCATGCCAGAAACCGAAGGGAAGAGGAAGCCTCTTGGCGCGCGAAGAACCCCTTGTGCGAAAAAGTTGCCGTTAGGAGAGCAACAGCGACTGTTGGACCTCGCGATTGATCAGACGAATCAGCGTTGGTGGTGGCGGCGGCAGCGGTGGTATTGCTAGTCATGCTTCGAAGCTATCGCCGGTGAGGTAGGAGAGAGCAGTAGAGCTTAGCTAATAGCACCAGGACCAAGCCTAACACCATCTCGTCCACCTAGAATAGCGACCGCGCGATGGACACCATCTCATCCACCTAGAACAGCTCTGCTTCCGGCGACGACAGAGGAAGGAAGCAATCCACCTGCTGTGGCAACCCCATTTTGGGTGGTAAAACTGAGACCCAATTGAAACCCAATTGAAATTTTGAGAATTTTGAGACTTAATTCTTCATCTGCTCTCTACCTCTCTCTGTTTAGATTAGTTATTTATCTTGCATAGAGATTTGGGATGGTGGAGGTTTGAATGTGGTGGTTTTGGGAGGCAGAGGTTTAGTGGCGGTGGCGATGGGTTCAGTGGCGGTGGCCAAATGGTGGTGGTTGTGGATTCATTTGAGTTTAATTTTTGTTGTGGTTATGGGTTCATATGAGTTTCTGGTTTTCTTGTAAGAAATTTTTGGTGATGCAGCTTCCTTCTTTAATTCCTACGGAGGCACTTCAAAGGGTTGTTGTTTGGCCAAGAAACAAGTAGAAAGATGCAAAAAAGATTCTTCAGTGCTTATCATCACTTGACCAAAAAAGAGCCCAGTAAAGAGCCCCAATCCAACTCACGAAAAATCAACAACGCATTGCCCAAAACTAAAACAAAAATATAGGAAGAAATACAAGATCGGAAACAAATATAGTACGGCTTGTTGCTGAAGGGTATATTTGTCAAAAAATTGTCCGCTACATTTAAAAAAATGTAAAAAAAAAGATCTAGGGGACAGGACCTGACAGGTGTCAGCCTAGGGGACATCCGCTACATTGTATAGCGGATGCCTTTTTGCTGTCGCGTGTCAGGATTTGAATGCTGTCTGGGATACAGTGTAACGGACGGGGCGGAGGGGCAAAAAGGTAAAAAAGTCCGTCCGCGACACTATGTCCCGGACGACTGACAGTATTCGAAAAGGGCACAATCTGGGCCGTCCATCTTTCAGGATGGACGGTCAGATCGCGCTTGCAAAATACCCCATTTTGCTAGCGCTCTCAACGAATCAGCTCCCTATATATATTGATGTCAAGGAAGTGAGTTTGCAGTCGACGTGAAGGTGCCACAAGAAATGCAGTCCGAGTTAGATGCCAAGTGTGCTGATGTGGGACACAACAAGGGTGGAGCAAGGGCAGAGATCAAGGGCTTCCCAGATAGAGCCTGAGGGTGGCAGTACTGCGAGAGTGACAGCGCAAGACGAATATACAACGACAGTCACAGTCCGATGCTTAGGTCCAAAGTCAAGGTTCTGCATGTCTCTCTCTAGAATTTCAGAGGATTTGGATTCTAGAATGAGAAAGTGAAAATATAAAAGTGAGAGAGTTCTGTCTAACATGAAATCCAAAGTCCACTATTTATATGCAACAGTATGCTTGTGTCATCAGCTGCCACATGGCATCCCCTGAGAGTGACACGTCACCAGGGAGTCCAAAAATACCGGTTCTCTACGGACTGGCTGATCGTATATTTACCCTGCCTGGTCCTCACAGCATTGCTTTGTCTATCTGGAAAGACTGGCTCCCACAGCATTGGTGTGGTAAGAGAACCCCCTTGATCTAGCCACCAATCCAAGGCCCTTGCAGAGTCCCACAGGCCTGGCAATGCTGGGGAAGACCTGACGCCCAACTGCCAGGCAGACTAGGTGTGATGCCCTTCGGAGACCTGCTCCCGTCTCAGACTAGGTGTCATGCAAGTTACCCCAGGCGGCGATAGCTCTGTGGTAACGAGCCTATCTCGCTGCGAAGGGTCCTCGTGCTGGAGCACTACCCTATAATGAAGGCGGTAATAGCTTTGTCGTAACGAGCCTATCCCGTTGTGGAGAGTCCTCGTGCCAGAGCATTACGAGCGGAGCCCCCAGAATAAAGGTGGCGATAGCTTTCTAGTAATGAGCCTATCCAGCTGCAAAGGGTCCTCGTACTGGAGCACTACGAGCGGAGTCCCTCGGGCTTGAAGGTGGCGCTAGCTTTGTGGTAACGAGTCTATCTCGCTGCGAAGGGTCCTCGTGCCGGAGCACTACCAACAGAGCCCCTTGGAATGCTGCACACTCTGGAGAGTGGGTCGAGACATGTAACATGATTGTGGGGCATGGGTGCGATGCCAATGGCATGAGAATTTGATTATGGCGCATGGGTGCAGTGCCTACAGCACGAGACGTGATTGTGGCGCATGGGCATGACAACGACCGTTGCGAGACAATACCTCATGCCAGGGGCCACATGTCATGGAAGTGGCACATGGGCGCGGTGACGACCTTCGCGAGACATTACCTGGTGCCGGGGGCATGTCATGGAAGTGGCGCATGGGCGCAACAATGACCATCGCCAGACAATATCTAGTGCCGGGGGCACATGTCACAGGAATGGCGCATGGGCACGGTCATGGTGCTGGGGGCATAGTAGTGTGATAGAGACCCAGGGGCACGGCTGTATTAGTGGCTTGGTGCATGGGCGCGACGGAGTGTTGGAGATGGAGTGCGAGCGTAGGCGACTGGCGTCGCGGAGACGACGCCCGAGCATGAGCGACAGGGGCCGCGGAGACGGCACCGGGGGCCATTGGGGTCGCAGAGATGGTGCTCGAGCTCAGGTGACGGGGGTCGCGGAGACAGCGCCCGGGCTACGAGCGTCGCGGAGACGGTGCCTTGGCGATGTTTCCCTGCCTCGAGCGACGGTCGTCATGGTGATGGAAACGGGCGTCATGTGACCTCGGGTGACGAGTGAGCATTGTAGAGATGGTGCTTGAATGAGTGCGAAGCAAAAGTGGGCGGCCGATTCCCTTAAGGGGGAAGGCGCACCAAGGTTGCTTCCAAGGAGAAAATGCATGTGACTTGAGCATGGTCGTTTGACTGGCTTGGAAGCGTTGAAAAGTTGACGTGAATATGGTGACGTGTCACGCAAAACAGGATCCCAAATGGGGCCCTTGGGTGCGACCAAAGTAGGTTGGGAACACACACACACACACACATATATATATATATAACTAGATCGAGCTAGCATATTTCTTGCACCCATTGGTTTGCTAATATCCCTATTGTAAGGTTGCTAGCATATTTTTTCTTCTCGTCTTAGCTCTCTCTCTCTCTATATATATATATATATATATATATATATATATATATATATATATATATATATATATATATATATATATATATATATATACTGGATCGAGCTAGCATATTTCTTGCACCCATTGGTTTGCTAATATCCCTATTGTAAGGTTGCTAGCATATTTTTTCTTCTCGTCTTAGCTCTATCATGTTGCAGATGAGATTTTAGGCGGAAAATATATGGAAATCATGTCCATCTGCTTTTTTCATAAGAAACTTTGTTTGCAGTAGCGACTTTTTTTGGTCGAGAGCTGCTGGTTTTTATGTCTTAGGCTTCGTTTGACAAAATTTTTTTTTTGGTTTTCAGTTTTTAAAGAGCAGTTTTTTAAAGAGCAGCTTAATTTTTTTTTTTATAAAAACAAGTGGGTGTTTGATAACCCCTTTTTTTTTTAGGTTTTTTTTTGGTGTTTGGTAACCCTTTTTATTTTGACTTTTTTTTTTGGTGGTTTGCGGTGGCGGTGGTGGGGCGTAGCGGTGGTCGACGGTGGTGGTGGTGGTGGCCGACGGCCGGAGGTGGCTGCCGGCAGTCACCGGCGGTGGTGGCCGGCGGCCGGAGGTAGCTGCCGGCAGTCTCCGGCGGTGGTCGCCGGCGGCCGGAGGTGGCTGCCGGCAGTCACCGGCGGTGGTGGCCGGCGGCCGGAGGTAGCTGCCGGCCGTCTCCGGCGGTGGTCGCCGGCTGCCGACAGTCTCCGGCGGTGGTCGCCGGCGGCCGGAGGTGGCTGCCGGCAGTCTCCGGCGGTGGTCGCCGGCGGCCGGAGATGGCTGCCGACAGTCTTCGGCGGTGGCTGCCGGCGGCCGGAGGTGGCTGCCGGTGGTCGCCGGCAGCCGGAGGTGGTTGTCGGCAGTCTCCGGCGGTGGTCGCCGGCGGCCGGCAGTCTCCGGCGGTGGTCGCCTGAGGTGGCTGCCGGCGGTGGGAGGGTGGTGGTGGTGGTCGAAAAAAAAAACCAAAAGTGAAAAAAAAAAACCAGTTTTTGGAGTTTTTTTTTTTACTCTGCAGTTTAAAAACTGGTTTTTTAAATTGAAAAAAAAATGGTTACCAAACGCTCTTTTTTTTTCAGTTTTTAAAACTGAAAAAAAAGAGGGAAATTTTTTTTGTCAAACGGGGCCTTAGTCTTCATATTTGTTATACTAGAGTTGGAATTTATTGTTTTGCATATATTGAAGCGCTAGTTTTATCATGGCTTTGACTCTTGATACGCCCAGCGATGTTTATGAAGTAGTAAAGAACGCCGTAAAAAGTGTGGAGTTTTTATATATTTGTGTTTGGCATTTAAATTTGTTGAAGTGATGCAACATGTAGCTAAGAAGTGATGAAATAGCTGTAGTTTTTTTCCAAGTTGTAAGGAGCTTGTGGCTTGTAAAGTTTCCATTGCTTTTCCCCTGTACTAAAAGTGGCTTGTAAAGTTTATTCTGAGCTTCTAGATGTAGTTTTTCCACGTTTTAATTGGTTGAGTCAGGTCGGGTCAGAACGACTATCCAGTTTCTGACACAACCCGCGGTAACACACGCCAACTTGCGTTTCTTTGACCCAACCCTGCCATTGCCACCCCTACCTTTTGGTGGTAATATGCCTCCTCAGCCTTAGTTAGTGCATAGTACTAGCCATTTACAATCTTTATTTTGGCAACTAGGCCACCAGTGCTTGTATTGGAAAGAATCTACTCTTGTACAGCCCTGTAGTTCCTCCTCAGCCTTAGTTAGTGCATACTACTAGCCATTTACAATCTTTATTTTGGCAACTAGGCCACCAGTGCTTGTATTGGAAAGAATCTACTCCCGTACAGCCCTGTAGTTCTGCGAGTTCACCAACGGTTCTGGCAAGTATCTCACCATAATGTCAACGGTTAAGCTGCCTCAAAACAGGCTTACGTCTCTTGAGTTTGACAGAACTTATCAAGTGCAGTCCCTTTCAGCTGCCATAGATCCTTGCAAGAGATGTTTAAAAGTAGGGTGATATGTTTAGAAATTAAAGAACTTGAACAGCCTGTTTCCCTTATAAGATGGCAAAGAATTATCAATGACAAGCATGGGGCGATCAGAGATCCCAGTTGGACGTACCTCCACTTTAGAGCTAAGATACTTGTCCAGCCAAACTTCATAATCTAAGGGGCCGTTTGACGGGGTTTTTTTTTGCTCTTTTTTTTTTTTCAGTTTTAAAAATTGGAAAAAAATAGGGTGTTTGGTAACTCTTTTTTTTCCAATTTAAAAACCCACTTTTTAAATTGTAGAGTAAAAAAAAAGAGGAGAAAGCTCTTTTTTTTTCACTTTAAATTTTTTTTTGAGAGCTCCACCACAACACACCCACCGCCGGCAGCCACCGCCCACCGCTGCCCGGTAGCCACCTCCGGCCGCCGGCAGCCACCACCGGACAACCACCTCCGGCCACCACCGCCGGCAGCCACCGGCCACCGCCGCCAGACAGCAACCACCGACAGCCACTTCCGGCCGCCGACAACCACTACCCGGCGGCCACCTCCGGCAGCCACCACCGGCAGCGATGGGCGGTGGCCACCACCGCCGGCAGTCACCGCCCATCGCCGCCAGACAGCAACCACCGACAGCCACCTCCGGCCGCCGGCAGCCACCACCGCCGGCAACCACCTCCGGCCACCACCACCGGCAGCCACTGCCGGCGGCAACCGCCGGCCACCACCCCCGGCCACCACCACCGTTGACCACTGCTACGCCCCACCACCGCTACCGCAAACCACCAAGAAAAAAAAAGTCAAAATAAAAAGGGTTACCAAACACCCAAAAAAAAAAACTAAAAAAAAAAGGGTTATCAAACACCCACTTGTTTTTGTAAAAAAAAAAAATTAAGCTGCTCTTTAAAAACTGATCACTGAAAAAAAAAACTGTGTCAAACAGACCCTCTCTGACCAGCCTGCTCACAATTGTGTCATTCCCATCCCTTTTGTTGCACCGGGTATAGTACAGGCCCCTGGTGGTTACGTCCCCGAAAATCAAAATTATCAACCGTTGATTGGAAGTCAGCAGTCTCACTTCTATTATCCCCGGGCCACCTTGCCTCTCATTTCAGCATCTGACCACATTAGAATCATGATAGTAATGATTTAAATATACAACATTTGATTGTTTGCCCCTATAAACTCTACGCAATGACCAACCCAATACGCAAAACAATTCTCACATATTCTGCCAATGACCCCCTTGGTATCCTATCCGATCCCACTCTCAAAGCATTATTATTACAACTAAAGCCATTAAATACATTTATACGGTTTATGTAAGTTATAGAAGAAATATATTTGGTCTCAAAGTAATTAGTGAAATGCTACGAAAACCCTAATATGTGAAAGCCTATCATTAAGATTAACCTGTGTCAGTAGGTTCCGCACACTAAATCGGTAGATCTTTGTGTGCTCCCTCACACACCTCATTATATCCTCCTCCGAAGATTCAAGCAACATAACATGACTTGGCTATCGTTATTTTCAAACCCTAGTCCTTGGTATGCGCACTTAGCTCTTGCGGTTGCTTCATTCCACGTACCGAGCATTTCTAGAACATGCGTCTTTAGGGATCTGGAACTACTTTTTATTGTGTATCGATAGGTTTAACACTCAAGAAAAGCCACGTGGGGCACATGGAAATGGTCATCCACAATCTTTTTAACAGAAACATGATTTTGGGGCCGATTGTATTTTTCTTTTTACACGTTTGGATGCTAAATGCCATATTTGAAACCTTTGGGTGTTAAGTGACACGACGCTGTAAGAAGCCTTACGACCCTTTTTGCAATTCACTCTTGTTACTTTTAGGAAGTAAGTGTGGCTGGATGGTGTGGATTTGGTTTCGCATAGATATGAGGAGGTGGTTGGGAGTGGTGTCTATGGGAAGGAATGGTAGTGCTGGAGACGCCAGTGGGAGGTGGTGTGAAACAGGACTCAATTACACTTGGGCTGGGCTTAAGGGCTTGTGGTGGGCGAGGGAGACCGCTTGCTAGTGCGTGGAGTGTTTTTTTGATGAATGTAGCTGAGAGAATAAGAAAAGAAAAAATTCCAATTTACCACGACAAGACATTGGTTGAAAGGGGTACTTGCATGTACCATGCCATTGAGATGCTGCAATTTTACATGATAACATCCGGTGTCGTGTGTGATCTCATGTGAACCAGCAAACATGGTGTTATGAAAAAATTCTTGGAAATGGAATCGAAAAGGTTTTGAGGCGTATTTAAAGACACTTTTTTCAGTACGTTATTTGCCCCTATTTGCTAATGGGTTGCAGACAACTTCTTTGTCAGGATACAACAATACCTGAGAAGAATTGTGATTAGCAATATCGAATATCTTCAAGAATTCTTTCTAGATTCAGTAGCATATAGAATTTGGGTGTGAGAGAGAGAGAGAGAGAGAGAGAGAGAGAGAGCAATCTGAAAAAGAATTATGAGAAAATGTTTTCCCATTGTGTACGTATTTTTTCTACTGAATTGCCTAAAACAACTTTATATTCATCCATAGCACAAGCACGTTTTCTAGAAACCATAAGAGAATAGGTTTAACGCCTATTCCCAAAAGCAATGGTTCTGAATTCCAAATTCAGTTACCATTTTGCAACTCCACAACAGATATAACCGTTGCTTTTCTGTGATGGCGCCAAGACTTTTCCATTAAACATGCCTTCTATTAAACTGGTGTCATGTACATTTGATCCAAAGCCACCACTTCATCTATTTGACGGCTATCATTACTAGCTATGAAGCACGGGTGCTTCAAAAGGGGAAAAGTATCGAGGTCGGGTATGTGTCGGACACGGGTGCGGCTCGGGTGCGCATCCGTTATTTTTCCTTTATTTTTTTTATTTACTGAATTTAGGGTGCAGCTCGGGTACGCATCCGACACTTTTGGGTCAAAAACATAATTTTCAGAAGATGTTTCGGGGGTTGAAACATAGAACCTCATTTTTGTGGGGGTGAAACATAAAAATCAATATTAGTAACCCTAACCAAAAATTAGGACAGAGGAGTCTGATAGAGAGAAAGATAGATGGTGGCAGTGGCAGTCGGATTTGCAAACACCCGGCGACTCCGGCGACCGACCGGGACATCGGCGACCTCCCTCGACACCAGCAACCTTCTGCGACACCCAGCGAACACCCGTGATCACCCACAACACCAGCAAACACCCGCAACCACCAACTACCAAACTGCGACCACCGGCGACCATCTTGGACCATCGGTGACCAGCCTACTCACCTTCGACAGCATTTCTTTGAAGGTATATCTTTGATCTCCTCTCCGTCTTCCTCTCTGTCTTCATTTTTTTTTGTTTCCGTTGTGAGTTGGACGTGTGGAATGTGGCTTGTAAGGTGTTTTTTGTGGATTTCTAGTCTCACTTCTCACATCACAGTAAATTGGAACCAATTTGTGACAATGTATTTTTATTGTGTTAAAGGCTGAAAGAGTTAAAGGCTTAAATTAAAGTAGTGGTTCAGTGATTATGTCTAATCCATGTCTAAAATTTTGTACTTTGATGGAGTACTTTTCTTGTTTGATAGTTTGAACTTTGATGCTATATTGCTACTTTTGTTATGAATACGAAGTATTTGGTGGTGGTTGTTATGTATTTGATGATATTGTATTATTGTTGAATAGTTAAAATAAATTGCATTATGTCTTTTTATGCACTTTTTAAAATCCAATTGTTTAGAAATTAAATGCTCGGTATACATAGTGTGTGTGTGTGTGTGTATTTGTCGTATCTCCGCCTTACCCGTATCATAAAATTTTTAAAAATACTGCATTCGCTTATTCGCACTTGCACCCGCACCTGCACCCGCATCCAGCTTCTTAGCCCGTTGACAAATAGAGGCTGTTTTTTCATCTTTTAAAAGCAACCTCATGGTCGAACCAAACTACTCATTGCAACAAAATCTTACGCAGGGAAAGATAACCACGTACTTAATTGAAATCCATGAGAAAGCCTCTTTGATAAAAGAAAAAGAAAAGAAAAGAAGAAAAGGAAGGAGACGAAGAAAGAGAAGGAGGACGAATCCCAAAAAAGTATCTAATTATTCGACTAAGATCCGATCTAAACCTGTGTTATTAAAACTACTGACTACTTGAACCTGTTTGGATACCATTTCTATTGATTTTAATTTTGCGTTCCTAAAAAGTTACGTTTGTTTCTCGTATTTATTTATATTTTGTTCCCAACATATTCTGGTCGTACCCAATGGCCCAATAAGGGTCCATTTCACGCGAACACGTCAACAAACAACAGTCATTTTTCAACGCTCACAACCGATCAAAGCATGCACGCTCAAGTCACGTGCACTTCTTACTTCTTCTTCATGACTTCGTCATCAAGAAACTCATCCTTGCGCGATGTCTCATGACGTCGCGACCATCGCATGTCGCACGTCGCCCGTCGATGCACCATGGCACTTGCCCAAGGAGGTTGGCCTTGGCCTCCCCCTTGGGGTCGGCCTCGGTCTCCCCTTGAGGTTGGCCTTCGCCTTCCCCCAAGGGTTGGCCCTTGACTTCCATACTTAGCATTTTCACTTCTCTTCAAGGGACCATGCATCAACCTCGCGACGTCCGTCGTGCATCATCCTCGCGACGTCCGTCGTGTATGAACCTCGCGACGTCCGTCCTCCATTAACCTCGCGACGTCCGTCGCGCACCAACCTCGCGACGTCCGTCGGGCACCAACCTCGCGACGTCCGTCGTCCATTAACCTCGCGACGTCCGTCGCGCACCAACCTCGCGACGTCCGTCGCGCACCATCCTCGCGACGTCCGTCGTGCATGAACCTCGCGACGTCCGTCGTACGACGACCGCATACCATCATTTCCAACTTTGTCATTACTACATATTGCATTCATCATCTTGTTATGACAGGTACACTCAGCTCAAATCCCATCTTCGGGACACCCAACGCGTGCCCGTGCACCGTCTCTGCGACATTCGTCGCCGCGCCCATGCGTCATTCTTATGACGTGTGCCTCGGCACCAAGTATATGCTTCGCGACCTTCGTCGCCGAGCCCGTGTGCCATTCTCATCATGCGTGCCCCCGGCACCAACTATAGCTCCGCGACGTTCGTCGCCGCGCCCGTGCGCCATCTTCATGATACGTGCCCCCGGCACCAAGTATAGCTCCGCGACGTTCGTCGCCGCGCCCGTGCGCCATTCTCATCATGCGTGCCCCCGGCACCAACTATAGCTTCGCGACGTTCGTCGCCGCGCCCGTGCGCCATCTTCATGATTCGTGCCCCCGGCACCAAGTATAGCTCTGCGACGTTCGTCGCTGCGCCCGTGCGCCATTCTCATCATGCGTGCCCCCGGCACCAACTATAGCTTCGCGACCTTCGTCGCCGCGCCCGTGCGCCATTCTCATCATGCGCGCCCCCAGCACCAAGTATTGCTTCGCGACGTTCGTCGCCGCACCACTCTCATGACATGTGCTCCGGCACTGGGGGCTTGCGTTGGCACCCCTATGGACTATGACCCCCGGGTCACTCCGAGACAGGAGCAGGTCTTCGGAGGGCATTGCACCTAGTCTGCCTGGCAGTTGGGCGTCGGGTCTTCACCACCACTGCCAAGCCTGTGGGACTCTACAAGGGCTTGGATTGGAGGCTAGATCAAGGGGTTTCTCTGGCCACACCGACGCTGTGGGAGCCAGTCTTTCCAGACAGACAGAGCAACGCTGTGCGGGGCAGGCGGGGTGAATATGCGATTCGACAGTCCGTGGAGCACCGACAGCTGTGGACCCCCCGGTGACGTGTCACTCCCGGGGAGCGCCACGTGTCGCGTGATGACATCATCATCTCAACCTCTATAAATAGAGGTCTTGAAAATTCATTTGGGGGATGGACATTTTCAGAACACTTTCACTTTCTCACTCTAGAATCCTAGAGAGAAACATACAGGACCCTGACTTCGGACATAAGCATCAGACTGTGACTGTCGTCGTGTATTCACTCTGCGCCATCGCCCTCGCTGCACTGCCACCCTCAAGCCCTGTCTGGGAAGCCCTTGGTCTCTGCCCTTGCTGTGTCTCACATCATCACACTTGGCATCCGAGTCGGACTGCATTCCTTGTGGCACCTCCACGTTGACTGCGAACCCACTTTCCTTGGCATCATATTTACATACTATACTACATCGTGTGAGTCCTTAAAAATTATTGTTTGGGCCACAATACCCTTCTTATGTTTAAAAATTACTACCTTGCCACACAATTAAGATACCCATAATTTAGATTCTTTTAACAAGTCCATTTGTTTAACTACTCATAAATGTTACAATTAGTACATGAATATCTCTTTCATTTTTCATAAAACTTATCATTAATAAAATGAAGTATCTTCATTCCCATTCACAACTTAATGCTTTACAAATATTAGGACATACACATCTCATGAAATAAGTAGAGCAATTTATTTGACTACAAAGATTTTTTTTTTATTGTGTACGTTTACCATTTTTTGTTATGTTGTTAAAAAAATCTTATCCAAACAATACGAAAATGTGAAAACGCCTATTTTTTTTTTTTGGCTGCCTCTCACCCATTGTCAGAGAAAAAACTAGCTAAAAAGAATTTGTCAAAATCATATAAGTACACAACTATATTTTCTAACTGGATTTGAAAATGAACACATAAAGCAAGTTGCAAACGAACAAGAATTAATAATTTTCTTCATTTTTTATTCTTGGCTCTAAGACCTGATATTATATTTGTATAGATATATCTGTGTGTCTGTTAATTATATGACTTTGGTCTGGTTATGCAAAAGTTAGTAATTTTCTAAGCACACTTTAAAATATTGAGCAACTTAACTTCCTTTCTCTTCCTTTGATTGTTATGGATACTCTCACCGTCTTCCTATTTATTTTTGGTTGTGACTAATAAATCTTGAAACTACTCATTTCACATCAATTTTTGATAAAGTATCAGCACAACCTTCTAGCTAATGATGACTCCACTTCTCTTGCTTCTCTAAAATCTGAATCTTAAAAATAAAGATTAATAGAGATGACTATCATTGTCTTTACTTAGGTATTCAACAATATGTAGACGAACACTTGCCAAACATATTCAGTCTTTGTTACAAAAAAATAGCACAATTTGCTTATTATTGTGTAAGTTATTATGACTTCATATCTTATTTATATTTATTATGCAATCATTACCCGTATAGACAATGTATAATTGGATACTAGATGAATGGACGGTTCTACGTATTTGCAATCAGAACTTAGCTTAAAATAATAAAAACAAATTCTCTATACTACTTATAATGTTATCTGAAAGAGAACAAAATTAATTAAATTAATTTTAGGCGACAAAAGATTACAGTAATGAGATTAGAAGCTATTGATAGCATAGTTGTTGTTCCGTCTATATCACATAATTCTTTTTTGTTCAATAAAGAAAATCCTAATAACAATATTAATTTAAAAAATTAGTCATGTATTTGCAAATAGATATGCATTTTATGTTTATTATGGGTCTAAAATTACTAATCTTTCACTGCATCTAGCGAGTAAATGCTTTCTCAAATAAAGTACGGAAACTATTTTATAAAATAAGGTGATAAGGAAGACTGTGATTAATGATAATTATTGTTTTTATCAAGTAGAACTACAGAATTATATAAATGGCAAAAACAAAGAAAAAGTGATTAAAAGCTAAAGTCAAAAAATATGATTATATAAATGCCGATATAAATATAAATATTATTTTATTGATTGTTAAATACCTTTTAGTTTGAAATACGCAACCATATAAAATTATAGTTATTTGTACTTAAAAAGAGTGGTGAGTAAGACCAGCATAAGGAGGTGGGCCACCATTAACATAAAATTGAGGTACACCTATGTTCTGTAGAAGTTGTGCACGGCGAAGGTGGTTGTGAGATAATTAACATTTTTTAGATGGATTCATAATTTTTTTAAGAACAATCATCATGCATATACATATTGATTTTAAGCTGCCGCTTTGACTTCAATTAAATTAACATGTATATTTGAATCATAAAATTGATTGTCGTAATCTACTGAATACACGAGGTTATGACTTTTCTATACTATAATCTTTAATTTGTCACGTACTAAGGTTCACGTGCATCGCACGTGCATAGTACTAGCTAGTACTACTTATAAAACTATGAATATGTGTAAATCATTTTTTGGACAAAACTATCCCTATAATTTTCTTTAATATCATGATTGACCTTGATTGTAACCTTTTTTTTTTGGTAAGGCAAAAAATAATATTAAGACAAATAAAGCAGGTTCAATCCCTAATATGGGCAACTTGTGCTACATTATTAGCTAACAAAGGAAGAACCACATCTGGTGGTTCCATGAGATACACAAAAGACTCTCTCTGTTGCTCACCACATTTAGACAATCGATCAGCACACTTGTTGCCTTCCCTAAGAATATGTACAATACTTGAACTAGTGACTCTAAGCAGAAATTTAGAATCCTTAATCAGGTTGCTCAATGGATGCAAAAGTCTATCTTGGCAATTGATCAGCTCCATGGTAGCTTTCGAATCTGTTTCAATAATGATGTTGGTTAGGCCTTTTTTTTTATTAGCTGGAGGCCTTTGATGATTCCTTGAAGTTCAGCTTCTAGAGCATTTGACGTAGGCAAGAAACCACAGTAGCCTTCAATCCATTCACCATGGCAGTTCATTAGAAGTCCCCTGAAGCCTCCTTGTAGGTTGTTCTTGGTGCAACCATTCGTATTTAATTTGAATGTACCTGCAAAAGGAAGCACCCAAGTTATTAAGGGAACATTTTCTTTGGAAACCTTAGGATTCCCTTCATAAGCATTCTCTAGCTCCTCAGCAAAACACATGCTGAGTTTTCAGGTGATCTCCCCAAGTATTTTAAGCCCCTCTATACTCTCTTTATTTCGGTCTTTCCAAACATGCCACATCGTGGCTAAAAAGACATGTTTCATTCATTAATTAATGTCATGACCTAAAAAAACTGATCACCTTTCCATGCTAGATGTATGGTTTCTCTCTCAAAGTTATTACCAAATGCTAGATACACGGGTCTTCTCCTTAAATTAATTAAAACCCTTCAACTTTTAGTCAACCATTCAACTTTTTTAGCAACAAACATGTAGCTACATCTATATTCTCCATAGATTGATTTAATTTTCTCACTAAATTGTAAAATTGAATTACACTAAAGTTCAACCTCTTCTATGTATCTCACACCTCCAAAATAAATGTCGACAACATCAAGCACTTCCATTCTCCTTCGCCTTCCATATTATTCTCTTTAAAGAATTATTGTAGCAAAATTCTAATTATTGAGTCTTGATTTCCATTAGATCATTTTGGCACATGATTAAAGAGAATTACCATCATAAAATGATTCTCTTGACAATTTTTACACACCTTCCATCTAAATGCTACTACTGTAATTTGCACAATCTCCGGATATGTGAACTAGTTATATAAGTTAATGCAATAATATTGACTACAAAGAGAAACAAAAGTAAATCTGACCAAAAAATATATAACTATGTGCTGTATTTAACCTTTAAGAAATGGGCCGGGAAGCCTTAAAAAATTTTCCATCGTGTCTTCCAATGGATATAGTAACATTTTTAAAAATATACATTAATATTCGTATAACAACCTTAGTTCAAAAATTCCAGCAACCATTAAGGTTTTCAACTTGCGACTATATAAAAAAAACTTTACCTAATCTTTTGTGTTTGAATATATGGCGCGCATTTAACAATAAGCAAGATAAATACATCTTAATTTATACTTGAGATACTCATACTAACAGGAAGATTACCATCTTCATTTGGACAATCTCTATAAGTAACATGATGTTTACAAACATCTTGGTCATAATTCATTCAATTTTAAAAATTTTGAGCAGAACACGTATGAACTGTATAGAATTATCAACATAATACTAGCATTAATTTTGATAGAAGAACGAGAACTCAACATATTCCAAGTAACCAAAATGATACTATCCTTAAAGTAGACCTTAGACCTCATTTTCTTGATGTTTAAACCAATTAAAAGTGACCAAAAAGTCCACCAAGTTTACCATAGATTGCAGTCATCAGTTGAAGCATTGCAATTAAGAGAAAATATGTGTTGAATATGCAAAGTGTTGTAACTCTGTCGTTATAATAGAGCACCAAACTTTATTTTAAGCAAGATTTTGTGTGTCGCACGCCCTGATTTTGAGATCTTAGTTTGAACGAGAAGAAGTGGTATTTTCCTCACATAATGGAAAGATAAATGCGCATTTTCAATCTATTAGTAACTTTGTTCCTTGCTTGATACCTCTCGATTAACCTATTCCTGGCACGAAACTAGGTCACATTACTATAAAATTTTTACCTTTTTGCTTTTGATCTATTTTGATTAGAATGATTATCCGATTCCCATATGAAGATATACCAACAAATTATCGAACTCACACAAATTGTAAGTGTTGCATGTTGTCCACATTTTTTGGTACACAAATTTCCTGAAGAGAATGCAGTGAAAGAAATTTGAGCGGGTTACGACCTAAAGAGAGTTTGATGAGATTAAAGCAGTTTTAATTTCGTTACGACGAAAGAAGTGAAATCAATAATATATATATATATATATATATATATATATATATATATATATATATATATATATATATATATATGGGGCGTGATCCATTGCTAGTGCTGACAACTTAACCTAAGTTACCAGTGCGATCTGGCCGTCCAGATCGTGCTGTAGACAGCCAGATCGCGAGCCTGGGCGGCCATTTTTTTGTCGTTCGCTACATTATGCAGAGGACGACAAAAAACCGTCCGCTACATAATTTAGCGGATGGCCAAATCGCACTGATAACTTGCTAGTGCTAGTAGTGGATCACGATCATATATATACATATATATGTATGTATACATATATATATATATATATATATACATATACATACATATATATATATATATATATATATATATATATATATATATATATATATATATATATATATATATATATATATATATATATAGACACACACATACATATACTGCTAGCCTTAGGCAGCTTGCCTAAGGCTAAAGAGTAAAACGACGAAGTTTTGCTATTGTTTATAGATCCTTTTCTCTCTCTCTCTCGTCAAAATTTTGCTAGCTCTCGTTCATCAAATCTGTAAATGGTTTTGGCACTTCCATCTGCTGCCACCACCGTCGCCGGCCAACCTCCACACTGGCCACTTCCATCTGCCGCCTTCGTTGTCGGCAACTTTCTGTGATCTTTAACCCGTTAATTTCTCTCTTCTCTCTTCGTCAGATAGCAGAGCAGCCTGTCTTTCTTTCTCTCTCTCTATCTCTCTCTCGCGTCATTATAGCTGGTAATACCAATTGCCAATCTCGTCGGCCGTATCTCCACCACCGGCAACCTTCCACACCAGTGAAACCACAGTCTCTCTCTTTATTTCCCTGTTTTTCTCCCTCCCCGTCATTATACCTCTCAGCAAATCAGCCAAACCAGACAACCCCATCGCCAGCCGCCATTGCTACCCAGCCTCTGTTGCCCTTCTGAATCTTCGTCCTTTTGCCTCTCCAAATCTGATCTTCTTCAACCCGTCGCAGCCCAGTCGCCGACGGGGCCCAATTGTTGGTGCCCACATGTCAACAACTAGCCATCGCCCACACCATAAGCAACCACTACTTGCCGTAGACCACCATCACCCACCACTGCTCGATCGCCAACCATCCTTCTTGGCCAAAGACAACACCGCCCGCTGCTGCCGCAATACCACGCACATCCTGGTCATTACAAACCACCGTATATAACCACACTACGCACCTCTCCATTTAGCCATTGCCCCCTCTTTCAATCACTGACCTCTTTCGTCGACAACATACCACCCACGGTTGTCGCAGATTATCCACCGCATCATCATCAAGAACATCATACATTGTCGGCTCAAGGAACCCGCCATATCAAGGAACCCGTCATACACTACCAGCTCTCTTTGACCCACCATAGCAAGGAACCAATTGCCACAACCACCTGACAAGAATTCATCATAATAATCTGTGTAATTATATGGCCGACACGGGAAGGATACACATGGTTTTAGAAAGTTTTCAGTCAATTGCACAAGTTGATCAGAATGTGAGTTTGACTGATCATGTTATTCATGATATCATTGTCCAGGATGAAATTGTGGCTGATGATTATGATGTTTGGGGTCTTTCACGTTATGATTATGAGGTTGAGACACCTAGAAAAAACAAGATTAACGAAAATTTTGAGGATTTTAATAGTGAACACATGAACAGAAAAACATTTGATACGCAAGAAGCAGCGTATGAGTTCTACAATCGATATGCCCTTTTAAATGGTTTTCGCACTTGTAAATACAATGAGCACAAGATTATGGCCACTGGTGCAATTTTTAGGGGGCAATTTGTGTACAATAAGCAGGGCTTCAAGAAACTGGATGATAAGAGACTGAATGGGAATAAAAAAGGGCGTAGGGATTTGAGGACCGGTTGTGAAGCAATGATGCATGTTACTTTGTCGAAGAAGCTTGGAATGTGGATTGTTGACAAGTTTCAAGATGTTCACAACCATCCCCTTACTACTATTCCCTCAAAAGTAATCAAGTATCGTTCTCATAGTAAGTACCATCGTTCAAATGTATGCAAGTCTCTTGTGGCTGACCTTAACATTGAGGGCTTGAAGCCTTCTCAGATTACTAAAGTTGTGAATGCGATAAAGCCCAGCGAAGAAGCTGACGTAACTCCAAGACAATGTTCTAGTATTATACGCGTTGAAAGAAAAAATAATGTTGGGAAAGAATGTTATGGGATTATTAAACATTTTCAAGATAAGGCTACGTTGGATGATACTTATTATTTTGCCGCGGATTTTGCTAGAGATGGTTCTCTCATAAGTGTTTTTTGGGCTGATGGAAGTTCAACGGCATCATATGCACAATTTGGTGATGTTGTATTTGATGTGACTTACATGACGAATAAATTTAGGATGCCATTTGCTCCGTTTGTTGGAGTTAATCACTATCGACAGTCTATATTATTCGGAGCTGCATTGCTAAAGGATGAGACAGAGGCAACATTTGTGTAGTTGTTTGAGCATTTTTTGCGTTGCATGTTTGACAGGCCCCCAACTGCAATCATCATGACCATATGGAGCTATGAAAAATGCAATTGCAAAAGAGTTTCCAAATACTCGGTATCGTTTTCACACATGGCACATCAAGAAGCACACTATGGAGCATCTACAACCCCTGCGATCTCGTTGTGATGACTTTCATGAAGCCTATACCAACTGGACCAAATGTCAGAGTATTGAAGATTTTGAGGCCTGGTGGGTAGATTTGAATGAGAAGTACGACGTAAAAGGAAAATTTTGGATCCAAAACATGTACAACTTACGTGCACATGGGTCAAAGTCGTTTCATAACAATACTTTTTTTGCTGGCATGACGACCAGTGGACGAAGTGAAAGCATACATTCATTTTTTTACGAGTATGTAAATTCTAATACCATGTTCAATGAATTTTGTTGTGAAATATGACAAAGCAGTTTATAATTGAACGAATGCCGAGGAAGATGAGGACTTTAAGACCATGACTTCAAAAGCAGTCTTATCCTCTGATCATCCGATTGAACGAAAAGCCGGAGATTGCTATACTCGTAGTTTTTTTGAGATCTTTAAGAAAGAATAGAATGCTAGTGTTAGTTGTTCACACATAACATGGCGTAAGGAATCCAACGTTACAAAATACAGGGTGGGTTTGATAACTGTTGACAAGAGAAATGGCGAACAGTTTACTATTAATTGTCGGAAGATGTTAGGGCTAGTTGTTCATGTGTTAAGTTTGAGACGACGGGAATATTATGCAAGCACATCCTTTATATTTTTAAGAAGAAGAAAATATATGATCTTCCTGAGTATTACATTCTACCTAGATGGACAATTAATGCTCGATACAAGGTAGGAGATGTTGGCGATAAAATGGACGAGATCAGTAGATGTTCAACTGAAAACGGAGCCAACCTTTTAACTTTATGGTCAGTTCGAGCAAAGTTTACAAAGGCAATTGAAAATGCAAGAAATTGTCCTTCAGAAATATGTGAGGTAGATTCACGGCTTAGTAGTTTCTTGGAAAAACAAGCTTCAAGAAAGAACGAGGGAATCTTATTGGTGGCAAAATGGTAAGTCAAGTTGGTTCAATTACATATATTTCTCAAGTCAAAAGTATGAATCAGATATCTATACGTGACCCTACTACCCCTGTTAAGACTAAAGGGTGTCCAAAGGTTGCTACTAGGTTGAAGTCTTCTATTGAATTGGCAAAAAAAGAAAAGAAAGAAAGAACGTGTGCCTATTGTCATGGGAAAGGCCATTACCGGACTGGATGTGCCAAACGAAAGGTATCTTTGGAATGAAACTAATCATTTGACTTTATTTAATTTTTATATGATATTGTGAAATCTATTTGAGTTGCATATCCTAACTTATAACTTGCATTGCTTCAGGGGGATGAAGGAGAAGGAAATTTTGTTCAATAGTTGCGGATTTGCTTAAGATTTGGTATAACCTTGTTACATTCTTGTTATATATGAACTTGGATATCAATAATAATTGATTACTATTAATTGTATATTGGAATACTGCCACAAGGGAGTTTAGACTACATGACGAGTAGGTACCATGGACGTGAAGAGGCTACTGCTAGTGATTTGTGTTAAGGGACCAAGCTTTGTTTTGAAACTTCTCATTATATTTGATAAAATTTTAGATTTTTTAAAACTTAAACTTAAGTCTTCTTTTTGTGAGCAACTCTGTATTGCAATTATTGTCGAATTATGTTTTCGATTGGTGGATGCATGTTCAACATTCTTCATCAATTAGATTCTTAAAAAAGCCTTCGTAGTATAACACATTACCAGATTGAATAGTTCTTTGTACTTGGACAAATAAGCATACAAACACATTACATTTGACCAAATATAGTCATAAGAAAGACCAACTTGTCTCAAATTTAAATTATGTAAGACAAAAGAATCTTATCGATATATATCGCTCAAATATAAAATTACATCGCTGACATAAAATGCCGCTGGTGAAGAAAAATGACAATTCTCGATAAAGTCAGGCGAGGGTTGGCCATCACTAAGCAGCGTACAAAAATGAAAGCAGTATTTATTACTTACATGCGTAATACCCATTGTGCTTACATGCATACACATTATTCCCAACATAATTATTATTAAGGCACGGGCTTGTAACATGCCATTTCCTTTTGATAGGATTCTAACGAGAAGGATGATAGAGTACATGAATCAAGCACAGATCATTTTTCCTTCTGTCACCCCATAAGCCTCGGTCATGTCTAGTTCTTCTTACTTAGTACCATTGGGGAGCTTCCAGTCAAAATGGTAGAGCAACTGCGCAAGTGGCAGCTCAATATTAGTTATAGCGAAAGTTATCCCTGGACATATTCTTCTTCCGGCACCAAATAGGATGAACTCAAAGTCTGTTCCCTTGTAATCGATGCTACTATTAATGAATCTCTTAGGGTAAACTCTCTCAGCTTGAGGCCAGTACCTAGGATCTCAGTTGATAGCCCATCCATTGATAATGACTTGTTTTCACTAGTATCTCATATCCGTTGATTTCACGTTGCTTGTGGCTTTCTATTGGAAGTAACAGAGGAGCAGAGGGATGCAGCCTTAAGGTTTCTTTGATTACTACTTACAGGTATCTTAATTCTCTAAGACCCGTTTCATCAACATTTCTTCATTCGCCAAAGACTTTTTGCACCTCAGCTTGTGCCCTTTCTATGACACGTGGGGGTTTCAGCATTTCGGACATCGCCCACTCAAGCGTTGTTGATGATGTCTCACTTCCAGCAATGAAAATATCCTGAAAATGTATTCTTACACATTTGAGTTTTAGCTAGTGATACTACCAATACAGTGTTTATCTCTTTAAGCATCCCACGAGTAAGAAATAGAAAAATGAAATGTCACCCTTCGCTGGATCATACACTATCTACGTGCGTTTTAGGTCAGATAAACCCAGCTGCATAAATTCCTGGAGCCATCCAGCTGTATTTGGTCATATCATCGCTAGATGAAAAATCATCACGCCATTGCTTCCTATTCGACTCTACTTACTTTTAATTTGGTCTTCCTCTTCCAGTAGCCTTTCCGTAATTTTGGCATCATTCTTGCCCAAGTTGTGCAGTCATAGGCTTAGTGAATGTGTTAAAATCACTCGAGGAAACTTCCTTTCACTTCTCCTAAATGTGCTTTTTACTTGTTTTTAACTCTAAAAGTTAAGTATTTTGGTCTCGCCAAAAGAAGACTACTGTTTTGTGCTATTATAATGGAGGGGTTCTTATTTCTTAATAACAATACATGTTTTAAGCAACCTCTTTCCAAATGCTGTTGCAGAGTGGTCAATTGAGCATACAAAGTCCTTGAAAGAATGAAAAAGATATATAGCATCTCGGACTAAAGTTGACATTAGTAACTTTAAAATCAACGTAAGAATAAAGGCAAGGTTACCTGAAGAGTATCCATTCCGCTGTTCTCTCAAGGTTCTCCAGTGCAGCTGCAACAAGAAAGATATATGGTCTGCGACAGCTGTGTGGCCATAGAGAGAGGGTCAACAATGTGGTTCTGTACGGTGGCGATTGGGCGGCAGTGGTTGATCTCGTAGGAGAAGAGAGGGTTGGCAGTGGTGGGTTACAGTAATGATAGATTCGGCCGGCAACATAGGCTGGGCAGCAACGGCGGCCGGCGATGGGGTTGTCTGGTTTGGCTGCTTTGCTGAGAGGTATAATGATGGGGAAAGAGAGAAACGGGGAGGGAGAGAGATGGTGGTTTCACTGGTGTGGAAGGTTGCAGGTGATGGAGGTGCGACTGACAAGATTGGCAATTGGTATTGCCGACGATAGTGACAAGAGAGAGAAAGATAGGCTACTATGCTATCTGACGAAGAGAGAAATTGACGAGTTGAAGATCACGGAAAGCTGCCGGCAACGAAGGCGGCAGATGGAATTGGCCGGTGTGGAGGTTGGCCGGCGACGGTGGTGGCCGGCGATGGGGCGCTTCTTGGGTTGCAGATATGATGAACGACAGCTAGCAAAATTTTGAGAGAGAGAGAGAAAAAGAACTATAAACAATAGCAAAACTATGTCGTTTTAAGGCTAGCAGTATATTCGTTATCCTCATATATATATATATATATATATATATATATATATACACACACGCATACATATACACACACATATATTAGAAATTTATGAGTAATGGTAGATAACATAATTAGAATGCATCGTGGGATGACATGATGAATCGAATTTATAGTTCACTAAAGATTACTTGAAGACTTGTAGGTTAGTACTTGTCACATGAATATCTCTTAGTGAGCCTGAGTTTTAAGCTCAATATGAATGAACCACGTCCAAAAGTAAAATCCATTTTTTTCGATATACTTTTTCTCTTCTATGTTACATTTTTACGGCCTTTGGAGTTTTTACAATGAGGTAAAACTCTAATAAAAGCAAGATCCTAAAAATAATATTATAACCGTGTTTATTATTTTTATAGACATAATATGATTTCAAGTAAAGGTAGACATGGCAAACGAGTATACCCTCCATGTACGAGTAAAATCCGGTCGTGTACGTGTAAAAGCAGGTCGGGTATATTTTCCCCGATTTTTCTAGGATAGGATTTTTGAGAACTTGTACCCAACCCTTGGGTAGGGTATTACCTACTAATTTCTCATTAATTATTTTTTAATTAATTAATTTCTCATTAATTATTTTTTAAATAAAATATTCTAATTACCTACTAATCAGACATTTTTACCTCCAATAATCAAATATTTCTCCATCAAAATTCATTTCACAAAAATCTAAACATCTCTTCCCTTGAAGAAAAAACAATATGAACATCCATCCATCTAAAAAAAAAACAAACAATCTGGGGAAAAAAAATCTACAGATCGAGAAACACATGACCACCATCGTCCATCAATATCCACTGACTGAAAGTCTACCAACAACAGTAAGGCGACAGAGTGACGGTTAGCGACAGTGGCGACCGATCGGTGATGACGGGGCCACGGTGGTGACAGATCGGTGTTGCGGGGCCGTGGTGGTGACCGATCGGTGGCGACGGGGGTGACCGATTGATGGTGACGGGGCAAGGCCAAGGAGTGCCGGTCAGCGATAGTGGCAACCGATTGGTGGTGACAGGGCCAGGTGGTGATCGATTGTTGGCGATGGAGCCACGGGGGTGACTGATTGGTGGCGACGGGGAGACTGAGTGACCGAGCAGCGGCTGCGAGATGCGATAGATCGAGTGTGACGGACCGACGTGGTGCCGTGGGTGGAGTATGGTGGTCGTGAGTTTGGCAGATCTGTGAGAGAGCGAGAGAGAGAGTTGAGAGAGGGACATGTGAGGGAGACTTAAGGGTAGGAGCGACAGAAGCAAAGTGAGGGGGGAGAGAATGAGAGGATCGAACCCTAGAAATATTATATATAGGCATATAACCGGGTAACCCGGGTACCCAATAATAGACCCGAATTGACCCGGATTTTACGAGTCGATTCTGGTACGGGTCTATTTTCAGCGAGTCACCTAATTATGTACCCGTACCCGAATTTTTTGCACGGGTACAAGTAGACCCGCGGGTCCGGGCTAGTTTTTGCCACGTCTGGGTAAAGGTAATTTAACATCATTTTGTATAATTTACGTGCAACGCACATGCTTTTATCTAGTTAGTTATAGTTATAATAATACCAATGCAAAACATAGCCTGAGTGAAGAAGGTGGCATACGGGAGAAAGATAGCAGGTCCCATCCATCAATTAGGATCCCAATCATATTCGCCAAAATGAATGAGAAACTTGCCCGTACGTTTACCTCATTTCGTTTTTGTATTTAGCAATGATGATAAAAAAGATGTCTTTTTCGTGTACTTTTATATTTTTTCAATTCCTTTTTGGATATAAATATCCAAACAGTACCTAATATCATGAAAACAGTCCAATGTTGTTTTCACCTTTTTCCAAAAAATGAACTCAATGTCAGAAAAAGCAAAAAAGTCAGAAGCTGCTCCCTCCCTCTCTCTCTCTCTCCTCCCTTGCACCACCGTGCACCACCGCGTTTGTCCAGATTCGTCACGGAACCACTGCAAAGAAAGGCACCACAGCTACCATGCCCACCACTCAACACTCAAACCTCGTATCCTCCCTAGCACCACCATGCACCACTCGCGTTTATCCGGACCCGTCACTGAACCACCACACAGAATCACACCACAGCCACCATGCCCACCACTCAACACTCAAACCTTATCTCTTCCGGCCATTTCGTCGCCACACAGCCACCATAAACCACCCTCCAATTGCAACCCACGATGACCGATCTAACCACCGTAACCATTTCAAACAAAAAAAAACAGAGAGAGATGTCTGGTAGGTGAAGAGCCTCGACGTCTCTGTGTATTCTTTGCGGAATCCATGAAAAACTGTCCATCTTGAAGAGATCTGGTAGGCGAAGAGTCTCGATCTGGTAGGTGAAGCCCAGACATTCATCGATTGGAATCCATCTAGCAGTCTCTCATCCTGAAGCCCGTCTGGCAGTCGCCCATCTTGAAGCTCAGGCATTCATCGATCGAAATCCATGTGCAGGGCGGTGGTAGATGGGGAAGATCGTTGGAAATGGGCGGCAGTAGACGGGCGACGATAGATCTCGTTGGAAAGGGCATAAGGGGAAGGGGAAGGGGAAGGGGAAGGGGAAGGGGAGGCGGGGGACTTTGTTAGAAATGCAGGGTAGAAAAGTAAAAATAAAAATAATTTAAGTACACAAATTTGACAAAAAAGTAGTTAAAATAAATTGTGAAAATAATAAAAATACAAGAATAAAATTTTTAATTGAATACTACAATCTTAAAAACAAAAATAGAATACAAAATGCGGAAAATAATGCGGAAAAGAACTCTGTAAGCAATGAGCATACTACCCTTATAACGGGCATTCACTTCACTTATTAGATCGCTCAAATTAATTAACATTCTCTCTTCTCTTCTTTTATTTCTTCTCCTCTCTGTAATTCCTCAAATTTCCGAGAAACCCTTTGATTCGTTACAGGAAGATGATCGAGGTGGTGCTTAACGACAGGCTGGGGAAGAAGGTGAAGGTGAAGTGCAACGAGGACGACACCATCGGCGACCTCAAGAAGCTGGTGGCTGCCCAGACGGGAACACGGGCTGACAAGATCCGCATCCAGAAGTGGTACAACACCTACAAGGACCACATCACCCTCAAGGACTATGAGATCCACGATGGCATGGGCCTCGAGCTCTACTATAACTAAAGCCCAGGTCCTTCCCTTTTCTCTCTCAATTTTTCGTACCCCTTTTTGCTTGTTGGGATAAATTAGTTTGTTGGCTGATTTGGTTGGTTGCTGATTGGTGGATAATCTTTTCCGACTTTATCAAATTAGGTCATGTTAATTCGGGATTTTAGACAAGGGCTTGAATCGGCTGCATTATTGTAGCCTTTTAAGCTTCAACTACTCTTTCGGTTGATTTGGTTACTTGTGGGTACTAGTTAGTCGAGTTTATTTCATTGCTCTGTGTTTGGCTCATATATTGGGGGAAATTTGAGATAGGCCAACATATTAAAGTATAAAAGTATCTAACTTCTTCTATCTTTGTTAATTTGATTGATTCCTATTAGGTTGGCCTTGTCGTGTGTGCTGGCTGAATTGGATGGCAGTAATGGAAGAGGTGTTTTACTAAAATTTCGATGACTCTGCCTTGATTTATAGAGTTACAAAATTGTAAGCGAGAGGCCTTTTGAATGCCTAAGACATTGAGGAGCGGTAGTGAGAAATACTTCGCAGATGGTTAAATTAGGTAGTACTAGAGTACCACCTTGGAGCTGTAAAGAGTTGAGGGATGGAAACCGCACTCAGGATCCCTTGAAAGCTAGGCATAAGTGAGAGAAAACACTGAGGAAGAGACTCACTTGAAGTGCTTTTATGGTGATCAGCAATTGGGGTTTCTTAATTGGTCTGGGGGATATTCATTGGACGGTAGGACATGATATCTCCTCGTTAAATAAGGGATATTCCCCTATATAAGAACTTTCCGTAACTTATTAATGGGGATAAATCACTCACTCACTCGCTTCTCCTTTCTTTTTTAATTTGATTGATTAATTCCTAGATTGGGTTGGCCTTGTCGGGAAAGAGGGGTTTTACTAAAATATCGATGTCTATGCTTTAATTAATGTAGTTACAAAAGAGTGACCGAGGCACCCTTACAAAAGAGTGACTGAGGCACCTTCTGAATGGCCAAGGCTTCAAGCAGTGAGAAATAACATTGCAAATGCTTAAATTAGATGGTACTAAAGTACCACCTCTGAGTTGTAGGAGTTGAGGGGGTTCTAGGATTAGGTGGAAATGTGCACTTGGGATTCCTAAAAGCTAACCATAAGAGAGAGATACGTTAGGAACACTCTGACTTGAAAAGCTTTTATGGTGATAAGCATTCGGGACTACTAAGCTTCCTGAAGTATCTGTGTTATGGTTTCTTGATTGGTCAAAGATGACCGATATTAGTTAGAGGAAAGGACGTGACGCCTTCGTCGTGAAATAACAGCTAATCCCCTATCTCACAACTTTCCTTAAATTATTAAATGGGGATGGAAATGGATCACGAACTCGCTTTTTCGCTATTTGAAACTCACCCACTCTATTATAGTTAGTAAGTGTCGTGCTCTTTTATAGTTTGCGGAAGTTGCCTAAGTAGTATCGGCTTCTGTTCCATACAATGGGATGCCGTGCCGTCTCAATAAGATCATAACTCCCTACAGCTGCTACCATCTCGCTCAGAGACTATTTCCTTTCCTGAAATGCAACGCCACTTCCTTTCCCTGCTCTGCGACAGTTGAGAGGATTCATCAAAGAAGAGGAATTAAACGATATTGAACAAGCAAACTGATACAGATAATATTTTATATGAGAAGGAAAGAAGTCAGCAACTCCACTTTTTCAGTGTCGGTAGGGACTAAGAGAACTGCCTTCACTTTTGGCGTTCCTTTGTAGATCTGCAAATGCTAATTCAGGCGGCAATTACAACCCCAAAAAAAGATTCTCTACATATGGACATATGGATTTCCTATTGAGTCTTTTTTTAGGGGCCTCTCCCCAGCTAGTCACTCTGACTTTACTCTCTTAAGAGTGATCACAACTATGTCGGAGCAAAGTTTCTGGTATGCTTGTTGATGCCCTCCCTTTCCTTCCAGGTTGGCGATAGGGGGCTAAGGAAGATCACAAAGACTAGCTAAGGTGTGACTGCTCTATATGATTAGCTGCTTCCTAAGGGAAGTACTGGCTGGTGAATTCACCGCCTTAAGTAAACAAGGAGTAGACAAGTGCTTCCTTTTCGCTGAACTTGTCTTACCACCTAAAAAAGTGAAGCGTTCTATTAAGGGGGGTTTGGTGTCTGGGACCCCCCTCATTGAATAGAAGACAAGTTAACTAAGACAACTTTAGAGATCCTTCTAATGTGGGTATCCGTTGACTTCAGCCACATAGCGAAATCCTGGTCAAAACCTATATCAGACCGAGAGTCCCAAGAAGAAAACGATGAGCCAATAGTGACTCTTTAAGTCCCGAGCGAGTCTGAGGCTTGCATCATGAGATGCTCGGGCACTCCTTGCAAAAGAAGGCCTTGTAAATTGTGGGAATGTCTTCCATGTTGTGACTTGTTCAAATACCTGAGTGGCCTTCTCTTTGTTATGTGCAATGTATATCATATATACTTTTGTGACGTCTCATTAATCTTCTCCTTTCACCAAAGAGTAAGTAGTGCAAGTATTGTGAGGGTCCTGCTGCTTGTTTAGTTGCAATTTTATGGTAGATTATGCATAATTCCTTTGCTAGTACGGATTCGGTGATGGCATGGCAATCAAAGTGATCTATATCATCTTTTTGCACACACAAGCTGGTCAACGACACCGCTGACAGCAGGTTACAGGGAAAACACGTTATTGCTGTTTGAGGAAGTTACCTTCGTCAAAGAAGTCTTGTTTCTAAATATATGCCTGTCCGGTTCCCTTAAGTTCCTTTGTTAGAGTTGATAAACTTGCTTAACATGCGTAATGCAATAGACATATGATAACAAAGTCACTTTTTTGGTTTGTTACGCATGATTTATATGATTCTTTTCCCTCCTTTTTGCGGGTCCATTTTTCCTAGTAAGGTTGCAGTGAACATTCTCAAAGTTTTGGTCTCCATACCTTCACAGCACAAGGGGGACCTGATTCAAAATCCATGATATGTGCAAAACCTCCAAACTTTTCAGCAGTGAGGTGGTTGTGGCAACTCCTTTGTAGGCCAGCCACTGGATAATATATGTAGGGTTACCACTAGAAAAATCATGGGAGTAAAGGTTTGGTTGGAGGTAGGGACAATATTTGTGTGGAATGTTTAATTTAGACACCTTTCAAGGGCTAGTTTGACGTTGCTTACGTATATTTCCTTTTGAGTAACTGATTATGGATTGTGCCAAAAGCAGCCCTCCATCTGCTTATGCCAAAACATAGATTTTTGCTTTTTGAGTCCAAAAAATGCTATCTCACTTGCTTTTGGAGACTCAAAGCACTTATAACCCTCTCAAAAGCACTAAAAAACTGGGCCTATGCATGCCCATCTGATCATACCTTTGATTTAACGAGCTTTCCATGCCTGTCCTTACGGTGCTGCTTCATTTTTGTGGTCAGTTGCTCTCCCCCGTCCTCTCCCTCATGCACATAGCGAGGACATAGTCACATATACTTTGTTTACAATTTGCTTTGTCGAGTCATATGCTCTGATCAAAATCTCGAGATTGTTTTATGCTCCCTCTCTCCAAAAGTACAGCTCATATTTTCTTTTCTGGTTGTCCTAAGATTATTATTTTACCTTCAAGTTTTGGGAGTTTTTGTGTTGCTTTTCCATCTTTGCCCGCTTTTCAATTTTCCCCTATTCGGTCTCTTCCATCCGATCCACTTTTCGCTTCCTCGTTCCATCCACTCATCTATTTCCTCTCTCCTCTGCCACGGAACCCAAATTCTCTATTAAGTTTCTTCCCTAACCACTAATCCACCTCCATCTATGACCACCTTTTACTTCTCTTCTGTTTCATCTTGTTCTATTTTGTCTATATGTCCCTTCATATTGCTTCACCACCGTGCTATCTCCCTTTAACCACCGTCACCGGCCTCCTTCAACCACTACTCACTGCCACCGTTTTCCATGAACCACTGGTTGAGTCATTTGCTCTAGTAATATTCTCGAGACTGCTTTATACTCTTCTGTCTTAACATATTGCTCATTTTTCCTTCTCTTTCTGTACCAAAATTATTGTTCAATCTCTAAATTTGGGTGTTTCTTGTGTTGTTTTTCCATCTTTGCCCTCTTTTTTATTTTCCCTACTCTCTCTCTCTCTCTCCACTCTTCACTCTCCACTCTGATCCAAACTCTTTTTCATCTTACCAACCACTCATCTATTTCCTCTTAAGCACCCAATTTCTCTTTTTGTTTTCTTCCCCAAGACCAATCCACATCCACTTTTGACCACCTTCCTCATTTCTTCTCTTTGTTGTCTATATGTCCCTTTGTACTGCTGCGACCGCCTATGTTACATGAACTCGGTATGAGTGTTCGGACCGGATACATGTTCAAGTGTCGGACTCGTCTAATTTTGAAAACTCAAGACATGGGGACACGCCAAAATGTTCAAAATTTGTTATTGCTTTTTAGTTATTTCAATGGCAAAAAGGTGTTTTATATGACGCATTTGGTTTTAATTGACAACTTGTCTCATTTCAAAGCAATAACTAATTAAATAAAAGACTATAAGTTAATATAATAATGGCATATCCTATGAGATGTGTCGGACATATATTTCATACTCATGTCCAAGTGTCGAATGTCCAACACGGGTACTTCACGCAAACCGAAGAGTCCATGTAACATAGGCGACCCCATTGCTATCTTTCTTCAACTGCTGCCATGACAACCACCGCAGTTTCCGTCAACCATGTCTTGCCACCAGTGTTTTCCATGAATCACCTACATAATGATTATGACCCAAAATCCGAGTGAATAGTAAATCGTTCCTATTAGATTATTCGATGGTACGACCAATCAATCAATTCTAACTCTAAAAATAGAAAAAATTTCATCAAAGTTAAAGAAAGATCTTTCCTTCAGGGCCCTGAATAAAGCTAAAATTGTTTTAAATCCGCTCTTGTCAATAACCACCGTGCACCTCCCATCAACCACCACCACCGCTACCTCGAACTTGAAGATAAAAGATTCAAGTTTGATGTTTATGTGTTTAATTGTAACAGGCATTAAAGGATTAACAAGAAGAGATACATAAGCTAAAGTATTTTTTAGCTATAATAATAGACGATAGATTCTCAAATGAACAAGCAATAATAGGAGCTATAGAAGTAGATATGAACAATGGTGGCGTATTTTATTGTGCACCAGATTTTTGTATAAACACAAAAGATTTTGCAAAAAATATAAAAGTTAAAATCACGACTAAAGAAAATGAGAATTTTCAGCAACGCAAAAACCCTTTAATTTGTATTATTATTGGCAAATTAATACAAAGTAGTCAAGTAGGATATAAACTAAGCATTGAAGACATGGCAAAATTTATAATAAACAGAGGAATTAGACTCCTACTTCCTTACCAGGTAGATTCTTTAGAAAATTCAGGACAAGAATGGCAAATTTTATATAAATTTGCCTGTTTATGTGCATTTCTTTTTTTTGTTTTTCCCAAATGGTCAGGGGTTTCAGGATTTGACATGTCTTTACTAGTCACCTGTTGAGCTGGACTAGGAATATTTTTTCCTGTATTCCAAGGATTTTCAGCGTTTTTGAGTAAAACACCAATTGTATCAGGACTTGATTTGTCTTTACCAGCTGCCTGTAACGCTGGACTAGGAATTCATTCTCCTGAATTCAAAGGTTTTTCAGTATCTTTGGGCAAGATACTAGCCGTAACAGGGCTTGATAAGTCTTTACCAGCTGCCTGTGAAGCTGGATTAGCTATCCCTTTAACCCCGGAGATAGTGGGCTGTGATGACTGGTGTTTTTGTAAAAGAAGGATATATCTGTTTTTCCAGTGTTAATTTGCCAATAAAAGTAGTACAAATTAAAGGTTTTTGCCTTGCTGAAAATTCTCATATCCTTTAGTCATGATTTAATTATGGGTTCAGGTATGTCTTTCTTAATAGGTTCATAAGACTGTTTTATATTTACGTCTAAATCTTTTATACTATCTATTATTTCTGTCTTCTTTACCTTATACTATCTATTATATTTACCTTATACTATCTATTATTTATGTGTCGATTTTATACTATTTATTATATTTACGTCACTACATTTTTCGCATACTTTGTTTTTTCCTTTGTTTTGGTGTTGGTGTTTTATATTAATATATTCCCCACCACGCTTCTGAGCGTACTCTGATGGTGTGTCAATATTAATAAGTGTATGGGTAGTGTTTTGTGCGATTTGAATAAAATCTTTAGTAATTGTTGAAGTGTTATTGTTTGGTAATAAAAAATTAATACCTAAGATAATTTTGCCTTAAGAGTGTGCAACAGGTGCACAAAATGCTTGTTTTAATGGATTATTTTGAGTATTGCATGGTGTTAAAAAGGTAATAAATGCTTTTGTGATATACTGAGAGTAGTGTATAGGGGTATTAGAAAAACCTATTCCTGTTATAGGTTTGTCTAGAGTTTTAATATAAGAAGGATTGGTTAGACTGGGGTCTAAAACCTAATGGTGCATCCAGTATCGATAATTGCATTTGTTTCTATTAATTTATCATAATGCTTTACTTGTATTCTTGCTGTTATAAGATTATTGAATCTTGTTTTGGTACAATTTTTTTTAAATTGAAATCTTGTATTAAATGTTTATTATTTTCTCCTAGAATTAAGTTTTCTGTATATTGTTCTTTTATTGCTAAAATAGAGTCTTCAAGTTGAATAACTTTCTGTTCTAATTGTTCTAATCTTCTATTGACATTTTTATCATAATAAGTGTTTTCATTTGTCTTATTTTTATAAGGTTTGATAGATTTGACTATATCTATATTTTTGTTTTATGCATTTAGTGCATGCTTCTTTATAACATAAATTGCATTTGCATCTGACTTTAATTACTGGATACCAAGTGCATATATAACATGGGATTGTATCTAATCCTTTTTCTAATTCTCATTGGTGTGTGCATTCTTCTTCTAAAATTAATTTATGTTCTAAAGGTTTAAACATAAAATTATATATATTAGATTTTTTTAAAGAATTTATAAAAGTGTCTAATTGGTCTGTTGTTTCTACCGGAAGATTTTTTTTCTTCATCACTACTTATAGAAAGGATGTCTTCTGTATATTATTCTATTGATTTAATACTATATATGCTTTCTGTATCACTTAAAGTCTCATCTACTTCTAATAAATCTTCATTTGTATTATTAACTATCATGACTTTAAAATTATTTTTGTTTTGTCTCCTAGGACAACTATATCTTAAATGGTCTGGTTCTCTGCATGAATAATGTGATTTTGTTTTTATATATTCTTCTGTTATCATATTTCCTAACATGTCTAGGATTTAAGAAGGGTTTTCTAGCTCTACTTTTTCTCCAGAAATAAGTTTTTCTAGGTTGTTTCTGTCTTCGTAAGGGTTTTCTAGTGTATTTAGGTCTTGATTCTTCTTGACCATAGTGCTGTGGAGTATATATTTCTTTGCAGAAACTTGTTTCATTTTTTAGTTGTCTAGCTATTTGTATATTAGTACATTTAGAAACTAATATTTCTATAACTTGTTCGGAAATACTTCCCAATGATGGTTTCCATCTAGGGTCTTCGTATGTCTTTTTAATTGTTTCATATATTTCTCTTCCCAGCGCTCCTGGGAGTTTATTTAAAATTTTTTTTATTGCTGTTTTATTCCATATATTTTCACTTTGGGATGCATAATAATAGTATTCTTGCATAAAAGGCTCTATATTATGCCAATTGTATAAATGAACTTGTTCTAATTTTCTAGCTGCCTCAGTTTGTATTAAAGTATCTCCTGTATTGGGATTTCCCCCGGTTAGTATCAATTGTATGGTATTTACAAAATTATAAGGGTTTGGTCCTAGGTCTGCCATTTCTTTGAGATCGTTTGGAAATGTTTTTTGCCATTCTTTAAAATTGTCTTTAGCTATAGGACCTAAGAACTGAGTCATGTATCTGATCATTTCTTCCACTGTTTCTAAATTATCAGATTGCTTTATTATAAAGTTTGCAACTACTACATCTTTCCATACTTGTATATAATTTGTTCTTTGTTGAGGATCTACTGATGTTATATTTAAAATAAAAGGATTGGCTGCCTTTTGTATTTTAAAATTTTGTTCAAGTGGGTGCTTTTTACCTTTGGGTTTGTAATCAAACTTATTGTCTTCTATATTTGCACTTTGTCTAGGTAAATTTCCATAGACATATTGTTGTCTTGCAGTAGGTTGAGAAGTATAAAATCTACTGCCATCATTATTCCTATTATTAGTGGTTCCAGAGCCACTACTGTCATCCATAAGTATGTATGGTGTTTCATACATTAAATTATATTTTATTTATATTGTTTGTAGTAATTTGTGTATTAATAGATTCTGTCTTGTCTCAGATGTATTAGAATTTGTTTCATGGTTTTGTTTTTCTAAACATTCTTCTATTAGATCTAAGTCTTCTTCTAATCTATCAAGATCTTCTGTGCTTATTGATATTGTTTCATCTAAATCGTTTATATCCTGAAGGAAATTATCAACTTTAGTTATGGTTAAATTTGTTTTTCTTAGATTGCCAATTTCTTCTAGGGCTTTATTAATCTTTTTATCTATTTCTATTTTGTAGTTTATTATGGGTTCAGGTATGTCTTCCTTAATAGGTTCACAAGACTGTTTTATATTTACGTCTAAATCTTTTATACTATCTATTATTTCTGTCTTCTTTAAGCTAAATATTATATTCTAGTTGATTAAATATATCTAAACTGTCTTCTTGTTCAGTTAATTGTATAAAATCCTGTAATTGTTTTATACTTATTTCTTTCCCTATACTAGTAGTTCCTATTTTCTAATTTAAAACTTTTACGTCTAGATTTTTGAGATATCAAATTCTTGAAAACTATACATCTTCATTTTATTGTATGTCTGTGTTATTATTTGCTTCGATATAATTCGTAAATCTAACTGACATTCTTCCTGATATATTTCTATACCATAAGCTGTCTGTAGGTATGATGCTATTACTTGAACTAGTTTATATTATTTTATCAATTTGCCATTCTTGTCCTGAATTTTCTAAAGGATCTACCTGGTAAGGAGGTAGGTGTCTAATTCCTCTGTTTATTATAAATTTTGCCGTGTCTTCAATGCTTAATTTATATCTTACTTGACTAATATGTGTTAATTTGCCAATAAAAGTAGTACAGATTAAAAGATTTTTGCCTTGCTGAAAATTCTCATATCCTTTCGTCATGATTTTAACTTTGATTTTATATTTTTTGCAAAATCTTTTGTGTTTATACAGAAATCTGGTGCACAATAAAATATGCCACCATTGTTGTTCATATCTACTTCTATAGCTCTTATTATTGCTTGTTCATTTGAGAATCTATCGTCTATTATAGCTAAAAATACTTTAGCTCCTGTATCTTTTCTTGTTAATCCTTTAATGCCTATTACAATTAAACCTATATGTGTTAAATTAAACTCTCCTTTAACTAATTCTTGTTCAGATTCTGGATGTATTAGATTTACACTTACTACTTCTCCTACGCATCTATTTTGTGTTTCTCTATGATGCATAAATAATCTTATCTGACTTAAAGTGGAATTACGTTGATATAAAATTTAAGGAGAAATTAAATCTAGTTTGTTTTGTCTAAACTGTTCTATATGTCTGTCTATATCTATTATTTGTTCTAAAGAGGTTATAGGTGCAGGTGGCCATTCTTCAAAATTGGCTTTAGTTATAGGACCTAAGAACTGAATCATGTATCTGATCATTTCTTCCCTTGTTTCTAAATTATTAGATTGCTTTGTTATAATATTTATAGACATTATTCCTAATTACAAACCACTAATAGAAATAATGATAGGAAGTATTTTCGAACAAGTTATAGAAATATTAGTTTCTAAATGTACTAATATACAAATAGCTAAACAACTAAAAAATGAAACAAGTTTGTGCAAAGAAATATATACTCCACAACACTAGAGTCAAGAAGAATCAAGACCTAAATACACTAGAACACCCTTACGAAGACAGAAACAACTTAGAAAAACTTATTTCTTGAGAAAAAGTAGAGCTAGAAAACCCTTCTTAAATTGGCTCTAGCTATAGGTCTTATAAAATTTACCTATACTTGTTAAATTAAACTCTCCTTTAACCATCATTAAATTATATTTTATATTGTTTGTAGTAATTTGTGTATGTATGGTGTTTAGTGGTAAAAAGCACCTACTTGAACAAATTTATTTCTTTCTAAGCAGAGCAAGTGTACACAGCCGCTGCTGCTACTATTTAGGAGTGTGTGAGAGAGACAAATATAAGCGGGACGAAGAGTAGACAGTGGTAGCAACATTAGTGAGGGGCCGAGGTGGATCCCAGAATACAAAAGGCAGACGATCCTTTTATTTTAAATATAACATCAGTACATCCTCAACAAAGAACAAATTATATACAAGTTTCGAAAGATGCTGTAGTTGCAAACTTTATAACAAAGCAATTTGATAAGAGTTGTAAAGATAGGCAATCATGTAAATTCTCTGTTCATAGCTTTCTGAATAGGTTGTAAATCCTTTTGTAGAAGGCAAGCAAAAAATTGGAGGAATCAATAGAAATAGAAAACTTCAAAAATTCCCAAAATCTCTCTCATTCTCTCTCATGTTTCTCATCTCCCTTTGAATTCTGCAACGCACTTCAGCAATCTTTCAGACAAAGTCTTCAAGTAAGAATCCTAATCTTTACTAAGCTCTTAACGAATTATCTAGATTAAGAGTAATCAGACCTAGTAATAGTCAACATAGGTCAGTAGCATTTATAGTAAGAAATCATGCAGAAATGGTCTGGTTTTCCGCATGAATAACATGTGATTTTGTTTTTATATATTCTTCTGTTATCATATTTCCTAACATGTCTGATTTAGTTTCATCAAGAACTTAATCTGATTGAATAAAGAACTTCATCACACTTTAGCTTTGATGATTTTGCAAAACAGCCCACCACCAGGTAGATGCATTGGCTAATGACTATACTACGTAGCGGAATTTTAGGCTTGATGATTGAGTAAACTTGGTGTTGTATATATTATGACTCACTTCTCTTGCAAACTTTTTTCGATCCACCACAAGCATAATGTACGGTAAACAACAAGAAAGCCAATAATGCAAGAAATAAACTAAGGGTTCGTTTGACAAATTTTTTTTTTTGGTTTTTCAGTTTTTAAAGAGCAGCTTAATTTTTTTTTTTTACAAAAACAAGTGGGTGTTTGATAACCTTTTTTTTTTTGAGTTTTTTTTTTTGGTGTTTGGTAACCCTTTTTATTTTGACTTTTTTTTTGGGTGGTTTGTGTTGGCGGTGGTGGTGGTGGGGAGTAGCGGTGGTCGACAGTGGTGGTGGCCGGCGGTGGCTGGTGGCTGCCCGAGGCCGGCGGTCGGAGGTGGCTGCTGGCGGTGGTCGTTGGCGGCCGGAGGTGGCACCGACAGTCGCCGGTGGCCGGAGGTGGCTGCCGGCGGTGGGAGGGTGTTGGTGGTGGTCTCCAAAAAAAAAAACCAAAAGTGAAAAAAAAAATCAGTTTCTGGAGTTTTTTTTTTACTCTGCAGTTTAAAAACTGGTTTTTTAAATTGGAGAAGGAAAAAAAAAAATGGTTACCAAAAGCACTTTTTTTTTCAGTTTCCAAAACTGAAAAAAAAACTGAAAAAAAAAGCTGCGTCATACGTGGCCTAAGAGAGCTTGGAATTAAAAGCATAGATAAAGAACTAACTGAGGAAATAAAGTTTCAATAACACATGAATTTGACTTTTGAGTAGATTTGACAGCTACTTATTCTTATCTTGACAGCTGGAATCCACCCACACAAGACATCTTTGACGGTGTGGTTGTGGAGGTGGCCTAGATCTAATCAAGCTAAACCTCTTTTTTTTTCCCCGTACACCAACATACATCTCGAAGTGACTGCAATTGATGGGAGAATCATTGCAACCTTCAAGAAATCAACAATGAGATAGCCTCCTTGAGAAAGGAGTCATCCGAAGCTGCCTTCTTCACCATAATGTGCACTTACAGGCATTATGGTTTCTTTGAAACGACTTCATTGCGGATCTATTATTTCTGAGTTTTACTGTTAAGCCAATGGCTTGGTGACATTACAAGTGATAATGATACATAATTGACCGTACATAGGTTTTGGTTTTCTCGAGAGCAGAAGCCGATCCAGTATTCCAATATTTTTACTGTATCCATGTGGAGATTAGGAGGCTAGGCCACCTTGGCGAACGCCACAAAATACACCACAGAGATTTTCACTAGTGGCGTGTCACGATATCAAGCTGGGAAATCCTGACGAGATTAAAACTTGGAGTTCTAAATTTTGGGTGTGAACAATAAGATCTCTTATTTTACCTATTCTTGCTTTGTTTCAATTTTGGGATATCATATTCTTTACAGATGGCTGGGAAGTGGTGAAAGTCGTATTGCTTACATGTGTGGGGAGAATGAGAGAGAATGTCATATTCTTTACAGATGGTATAGTAATATAGGTAGAAAACTTTGATCGCATTCTTAAACTTTGTACCAGTCAAATTTGAGCAATTATATTGGGATGATGGAAATAATATTCTGTGCCATGAGTTGGTCACATATTGCAACCGTTGGCGCCTAATTAGGAATGTTTTGATATAATGCTACAATTATGTTACTGGTGGGTTTTGATATAATGCTACAATTATGTTACTGGCGCGTTGGTGATCTATTTTTTGCTGATTTTTTTTGATGTTTGTCTCATTTGTTTTATCTGCTTATGACGATTAGATTCTATTTGAAAATGGCTATGTTTTTATTTAGTAGCTTATTGAACTTGTTCTCCTTTGTAGGGCTGCCTTGTTGCATTATTGGAAGCTGGAGAGGTAGGATCTACGCAAGGAAGCAAGTCACTACTGCTCTTGGCTAGTAATGCTTTCCTCACCGTAATCTATGTAAAGATCTATTACCCATGAAGATGTACCTATAGTTAATTGAGGTTTACTTTGACTTGATTATGTATGTCTGTGACAAATCTTTTTTGCATGTTATATGTTATGCACAATCACTAGGTTATTCTTTCGACATTGCCATGCATCCTCATGAAGAACTGAACTTCATGTGAAGTCCCCCACCAAAAGAGATGCTTCAGTATGTTTAGGTTTTGAATTGAGTGGAGGTGCTTTGCTTGTACAATTTGCAAGCCCAAATTAATGAGTAGGGAGAATACCACTTTTATCCGTGAGTTTAGGAATAATTACACTCTAGGTCTCGCTTGTGAGGAGATATACGTGTTTTTGTTGACTAAATGAAATACAAGCCGCATCAACATGTTTGATGACTATTACATCCCGAGATCTGTAGGTGAAATCTTGACCGTCCATTCGATCCAAATGGACAAATCTTGTGTCTTAAACTTTCTCCGGCCAAAATGATCCCCAAGCACCCATGTAACCTCCCTCCACCATAACCGCCACTTACACCCTACCAGACGTAGGTCCCGATCGTGACCAAACATTTGAGTGTGTAGTGATAATCAGGTCTGAATTCATGTCCAGATGTCCACGGGGGGTTAATTAAATTGGTGGGTTCAATTTTTTATTTTTTAATATTATTGTTTTGGCATGCGTTCTAATCCCAGTAGGTGCACGTTCTTGCATTCTAGTGGTGGAAGATGAGAGGTTAAGGGTGATAGGCAGATAACAGTTTTCTTGATCTGCATGTTCTTTATTGTATCTCATCCCGTGAAGCCGAAGTATTGCGTCAAACACATTTAGTTACCTCACCATTCTTGGGAAGACAAATTTGGAGATTGAAGCCTCACCTTTAGGGGTGACATAATGGGTTGGTGGGTTGGATTTGAGTTAAGATTAAATGGGTGGGATATAAATGAGTAGTTAACCCAATTAGACCCATTTAGTTATGGGTTCACTGGGTCATCTCTTAAATGAGTTGGTTTAACACATTAACCCACTAATGACCCATATCTCAATTTTTTTGACCTTTGCATCTTGATTCTTAACCAACCAACACTGAAGTCACACTGAAAAACAACTACTGTGCCAAACCACCACACTAATAGCAGCATTCACCATAAGGCTACGGCAACCACCACAGGCCACCATTACCCCATACCTGCAACCACCACCGACTATACCTGCAACCACCATTACGCAGCAAACAACCACCACCGCTCCAAAAGATGACATCCACCGTAAGGCAGCTGCAACCACCATGAGTCCACCTCACCATACCTGTAACTGCCACCATTGCCTAGCCACAACGCTACACCATCGCGCAGTAAACAACCTCCATGATTCCACCGTCGCAATAACTGCAACCAGCACCATTGCCTAGCCGAATGGGCACCACCATAACGCGGTAAACAACCACCACCAAGTCAGATCTGTCGTCTCACCACCATCGCCGCACCATTATCTCGCCACCATAATTGTACAATCGCCTCGCCAGTGTCTTTGTCGTCATCACTCCACCATCGCTGCGCCACCACCGCCACGTCGTCGCCTCACTAACTCAGCCAATAACCAAAATGTTTGAAGATCACCCAGAAAAATAGTAGATCTATAGAGAAAGAGCATATTTGAGCCGACAGGACGGGAAGGCAGCTACTGGAGACGACGGCGGCAGCAGCGACGGTTGGTGGAGACGACAGCGGCAGCATCGATGCCGACGACAGTGACTGGATACTAAGGCGGGATAGATCATGACGGGAAGGTAGAGATGGGAGACGACAACAGCAGCAACGACAGGTAGAGATGGTGGCGATCGCGGGGGCTGACATCGGTGGCGGCCGCTTGGCCTTGTGTCTGGCTATTGCTGTGTAAAAATTTTAGGTTTCAAACTTTTTTAGTGTCAAAATATTAATGGGTTGATGGGCACTCAATCAAAAACCATTTAAACCCATAGGTTATTGGATTCAATAAATGCCGACCCATTTAGACCCAATTATTTAATGGGTGGGTATGGGTGAATTTTAAATGAGCAAATTTGGGTGGGTAAATGGGTTTGGGTTGTTATTGCCACCTCTACTCACCTTGATGTTGATAAAGGCAGATGTGGAACCCTAACCATTCATGCACCATTTACACCGCCCCATTACTGCATCCACGGGCCTCAATTGCGGAGATCTTTGCAAATAAGGAGAGGTATGAACCAATCTCGTAAAATCATTCTTCAGAATGAAGTTTCACTGAAAGATGATTGGTGATATTAATGATGGGAAAAGTTAGGTGTGAAGAAGATGAAGCCCTAAATAAGAGAAGGAAGAAAAGATTTAGAAGCAGGAGAAGAGGAGAGCGAAGAACCAGAAAAAGGGAGAGAAGGGATTGAATTTTGCTACGAGTCTCTAGGGGTGCTCTGATACCATGAAAGGGACGGCGAACACCGTCCAGTGCCGACAACAAGACGCCCATCCGAGCCCACCCCAACCATTACATATACAAAACTCCATTGATGTCACCTCACGGCCCCAACACATCACCACCATGTGCGGACCTAACTGAACTGCCGTCACAGCAATCGATCCATCAGAAGGTTGCCACACCCCCACCTCACTAAACCCTAATTGATCCCAACAAAAGAATTGTGTCGTGCTTCAACTCACTGCCAATAGATACATGTTGTTTAGCAATTTTTATTTTGTAAGATGAAAAACATTCTCATGTTATTTTTGATAAGTCTTGGGGAAGATTGCACTTTGATGTGTGAGGCTTTTTGGGCCGTTTGGGGGTTTTTTGGTCGTGTTCTCATTTTCTCGGTGTTGGCAAATCGGCAGGGCATAGGTGTGACAGAGTAGTGTATTGATAATTGTAAGTTGTGTTATGGTTGAAGATATTATCATCTTGGAAGAGTAAAGGATGATACTAACATTTTGAAAATACCGGCTTCCCACATCAGCCAACACCTTAATATAATGCGACAGAACCTTTAATTGCCGAGAAATCTGATACTCTTTTTCTAAATTTTGGACACAAATGTACATTGGAAAAATTGATTCCTTGATTGTAATTGCACCTTAAATTTAGGCGTATAAGTGATATTATTCCTAATTAACATAGATCACTAATTTATAGCCCTTGGACAAAGTTTACGCATTACACTTAACACGAATGCTCGATTTTGATAAGATGCACTCTTCAACAGGCTAGGTTGATTTCAATAAAATCCTCTTCCAAACTTCGGAGTTACTTACTGTTATGTCGATTGCTCAAAACAAACCTACACTATCGCATAGAAAAGTACTCTCCTCTCTCTCCTCTCTCTAAAAAACCCTCCCACTTCTCTCTAACTCTCTAAAACTTCCGCAGTCCAGCGCCTCCCCACTGTGCACTAGCGTGCGTGGTGGTGGGGGGGGGGGGGGGGGGTAGTCTCCATCATAGTTATATAGATGGGTTTCTTACTTTAATTGCGAGTCAGCTGTCTTTAGAGAAGTACACTGAGCGTGGCCTGTGGTAGAAATGGTGCGTCAATGGAAGTGTCTTGGATCAGGCGCCCTTTTTTAGTATGCGATCATGGATGGCGACTTAGGGGTTGTTGCTTCCATGTCGTCGGATCTAGTCAGATCTATTAAATCTATAAGATCAACATTGTTGTGACCGTGGAAGGTTGATTAGTACTTATGCATGGAACAAGAAGATATGATTTTGGGCTAGGTGTATCACTGTTGTTGGTGGTCGGAATCCTTGCCGGCAACTGGTTGAATCTGTCGTGGCAGTTGTCAAATTGTGCTGGGGTTCTAGATTTTCCAGCTCAGTTCAAAATTTTCTCAATGTCGCTCTTTGCATTCGAGCGTGTGATGGGGTTCTAATACTAGGCTTGGGGGGGGGGGGGGAAGGGGTGGGGGTGTTCTACAGAGGTCCTAGTTTCCTCTTTTCACCCTACTTTTCTGTTTGTAAATTTTTCTTTTGGGTTGGCTGGGAGCTAGGAAAGGGGTCTGGGTTTATTTAGTGGGTAAACTGGTTACGGGGTGGGGGTGGGCTTTTATTCTGGGTTTAGTCTCCTGTTATGTATGCTCGTTAGTATTTGCCCATTCTTTAACAATAATTTTTCAGCAGTGCTTGGGAGTGGCAGTGGAAGGTAGCAGAACCTGTACCCTGTTTGCGCGGTAATTCCATAGGTGGTCAGCCTTGCTCTTGTTTAATACAGCAACATTCGTTTTCGTGTTTATCTCCTCTAATTATAGTTATGTGTAATAGTTATGGTCTGTCATGATTGTGTTGCTATCATTTTTTCTAGATCCACTGGCTTTCTGGTTGTTATTTATAAACATTTAGGGCTTGACAAGTTACTTTAAGTTAGGCTACGCTAAAGTGTAGATTATGCTTTACCTTTGGTTTAGTTGTAATATGTACATGACCTATTAGGTAGTTTGTTATTATTTTGACTTTTGGAGTCATGTACACATAGAGTCAGGGGAGTGTCGTGACCTTCGGTTTGTTATGTAGCCAATGGAAGACTCTGTAATCTTTATTTTCAATGGAATGCTCATATTTATCAAAAACGATAAACCTAGTCTTCCTTCTATTTGGGTCAATGTCAATAGATTAGGTAGAATGGTCCTCAAATTCAGTTTTCTTTAACGAATTACAACTATATTAATCCTGAAAATGCTTGCATGTGTCTTGAATGTCAATACAACGATTTTCGTAAGCAAGTAATTCTTGTTGCAAATCAAGACAATCATCATATTTGCTTTGTGTCAACTAAGCAGTGTGCATACGATCAGGGGCGGACCTACGTTTGAGCGGGGGGCAATGTACACCCTAAAAAAATAAAATAAAATCGTGGGCTGGAGATTAAGGTTTTCCGTCTGCTATTCTCTCTCTCTGTGAGTTGCCCTCCGAAGTTTCTCATCCACTCCCAGAACGTAGAAGGAAGACACCCACAAGGCCACTCATAGGCGACGGGCGATGGCCGACGGCGACATGTCAGTAGGGGCTCCTGCCTCCTCGAGTCAGGAGATTAAAAAAAGCCCAAGAGATTAAAAATTGGTGGCCATTTTTAAAAAGAGCTCAAAGCTCTTTTCTTCTTCTCTTTTCACGCGGAGCCTTCGGGCACATTAATGAGGTCGCTCATTCGAGCCTCACTAGCAACAAAAATGCCATTTTTTGAACTGGGTATAAAACCCACTTTTTAACGATTCTTTCATCTCTCTCTTTCTTCTCTCTCTCTCCCCCTCCGTCCGAAAGCCCTACCACCGGCTTGACATCAAACATGGTCCCAAAATAGAGCAAGTTCAACAAATCCCCAATCACGTCATTATCGGCTTGTTTCTCTAGGGTTTTTGGGGTTGGTGGGTTTTGGGTGGGGGTGTGGCGTTCGAGGGCGAGCTGGGTTTCGTCGGCGACGGCAGTGGAGAGGGGCTGACGGAGCTTCTCGAGCTCGTCGATGGTGGCGAGGACGGAGTGCTTGGACTTTAAGGTTTCCTCTTGCTCCTTGTTGATGGGCTTGCCTTGGGACACGGCCTCTTCCATCTGGGTGATGCGGTTCTGCTTCTTCCGCAGGGCGCGGAGGCGCTTGTTGATGAGGTTGAGGACCATTGTGTGGCCGCTGCCGCCGTTGACGCCGCCATTGTGTGGTGCTGGGACTTGTGGTGTTTGAATTAGGTGAGGGTAGAGCTAGGGTTTGAATTAGGTGTGGTGCTGGGGTAGAGCTGAATTAGGTGGGACTTATGGTATTTTATTTAATTTTATGAGTTACAAATTTTGCAAGTATAAAAGTCAAAATTTTAACGATTAAACAGTCATATAGTTTTATCGTAGTTATATTGTACACCTTCGATAGAAAAGGTGGCAAATGATTTTTTGTCAAGGTGTAATTGTAAAAATTCGTGAATTTGCACAAAAATTCGCCAAGACCACCGGCACATCGCCGGCGGTCCGGTGGTCTTGGCGTCGGTGGTCAAACTTAATTATTTAATTAAACATAATTAAATAATTATGTTTAATTATTTGTAAAATATTGTAATATAGTTGCTTAATTACCTTTAATAATGTTTAATTATGTAAAAATGTATATTAAAAAAAATAAACCCAAAGAGTTGTCCTGTCAAACGCTTGCTCTTTTCTGTTTTTTGAAAAAATAAACTCTGTCAAATAGCCACCAGTTTTTTAAACTGGTGAAAAAAAAAACCAGAACTCTTCTATTTTTTTTTAGAAAAAAAACTAAAAACTGAAAGCCATACCAAACAGACCCTAAGGTTTTCCGTCTGCTACTCTCTCTCTCTCTCTGCGAGTTGCCCTCCGAAGTTTCTCATCCACTCCCAGACCGTAGAAGGAAGACACCCACAAGGCCACTTAAAGGCGACGGGCGATGGCCGACGGCGACATGCCAGTAGGGGCTCCTGCCTCCTCGAGTCAGCTCTCTCTGTTGAGCTTGACTCAGATCTGGATGAGTGAAATCGGGGAAGCACCGACTGCCGAGGCCCGAGGATGTTTTCTTCTGTTTAGATTTGGAAGTATCAGTGACCCGCGAGCAACGACGGCGAGGCGAGGACTCCACCGGCCAAGAACCCACTACCGACGACGACGTGTCGAGTCATCCCCGACCATTCTTGCTCTCTTTCACCATAGTCTTCAGCCCAGGTATAAGTACGAGCATACCACGTGACTAAGATGATTTTATTCGAACCCTTGCTGTCAACTGAATTTCTGGGGTTTTAGAAAGTAACTCGGTCTATTTCTACAATTTTAGACTCCAATTTTCGAACTTTGGTTAGTGATAGAGCACCATGTTTCCTGTCCCAAGAGTTTTCGAGTCTAAGTGAAAGTTCTTTCCTCCAAGAAGCCTTTCGAGGAAGTTTTTAACATATCTTTAGTGGTACTTTAAAGACCTAAGGAGCATGTTCACCAAGTCTACTTGTTCACTCATACACCCAGTGGCGAGGCGATTTTCGCACTGCCTCTGATTCTTATAGCTGACCACCTAGCATGCTTCTGGGTGACCAGGTGCACGTCATAGCACTCTTGTAGTCTTGTTAGCGTATCCCTGATCAATTTCCCCTCCCAAGTTTCGGAACAAAGTAGTTTAAGTGAATTATAAGAAGTAGAGGTAGTATGAAAATGGTCCTTGAACACCTTATGCTGCCAGCATCAGTACATTTGGGGAGCTGGCTTGGTTGTGTTCTTTTGGTTGTATGGTGTTCCCGAGAAAACTCACTTCTTTAGTTTTGTTAGTTTGTTGTTTCCTTAATTGACTTGGAGGTTTCTGCAGAGATGATCTCATGACCTTGGCTTATTTGATGGGCAAATACTCACCCAGGAAATCTCATGACTAGTACAATTTGTTCTTCCTATTGCTAGCTAGCACCAATCATATATATGCAAATTTAGTGTGTGATGAATACTGTACCGTTCTCTATAGCTCTTCAATTACATTCCGGAACATCTGAGGTTTGTTCTATTTTAAAAAAAGTGATTTTATCCAACAAAAGCAACACAGAGGTTCTTTAGGAAGATGCACACTCGAAGATGATGAAGTTGTATGTTCAAGTTGACGTAGCCGTCAACACCTTGTGGAAGCCCTTGTTGTGCTCGAGTAAGTTTGTCTCGAGGTGGCATGCGTTCTTTAATTATGGGAGCATCAGGAAAATCTTGGAACCAAGCGCTAAGCAAAGGCATGGTCGCTTCATCAATCAGCTTCACATTGGTAATCTCCTCAACAATTCGAGTTCAGATTTCCATCCAACCGATGGCAATGTCTGCAAAACTTATTGCTTCACTACCAAAGAACCGCTTCCCTTCCAGAGCGCTCTCCAGAGTCTTCAGATTCTCTCGAGCTTCTTTTGCAGCTTTGTCCTGCTCCTCCGCCACCTTAGAGAATGTGCTCATGATTGCTGGCACGCACCGAAAGCCAATAGAATGTCAAATGTTATAGTCTTCTAGAGTTTGAAGATGAAGAAAGTTATTCTCAACTCTGTCCTAGAAAAAGAGGCCCTTTTCTTAAAGGAAATTAATAATCATACACCAAAACCGAATCAACTCACTTTTTATCCAAATAATTTTTGTAACTTTAAGTAGTTTACAACTACATTTCCCAAACAGACAACTGACTCTGCTTAAAGTAAATAAAATCTGATTCTGAGAATTGATTAAGATTTAAGTTAAAATCTACTTTTTAGAATCAATTCCGAACATGCTCTAGTCTGCCTCAAAAAGTAAAAAATTGATCAGATTCATAATCTTCAAAAATAAGGATTATGAAATAATCACTTTTCTCATAATCATGTTTGACTTTATAAGTTACCATACTATCCTCATATTCTCACAACATGACATTTTATACTCTTTAACTACTTTGAAAAAGTTACTGTACTATAAGTACTAATGTGAGACCGTGGGTGTTTTAAATAAGAAATAAACAATTTTTTGTATTTGGGTGAAAATAAATTTTTGCCAATTTATTTGTATAATATAATTGTTTAAGAATGAAAGTTATATTAATTGGATATTAAAAATATATTTATAAAGTATCCTCTATGGTCATTTTTGTCGTAATGGAACTAATATAAGCACTTTTTCATCCAAACACTTTTTGTAACTTTTAGTAAATTTACAATTACTTTTGCCAAACATGAAATTGATTCTGTTTAAAGCATATTAAATTTGATTTTAAAAACTGATTAAGATTTAAGCTGAACCTTAATTTTTAGAAATTATAATTTTTTGAAATTGGTTAACTCTCTTATTTGTGATATTGTATCTAAGGTTTGTTGTTTTAGTTATCTCAGTGTCCATCATATTTTCTCAAAGTTTATTGTGATTAATTGAATTTGCCTCAGTGAAATAATAATGTTTTTCATTATCAGGTTTGACCTTCTAATTTACCATAGTTTCCTCATATTTCTCACAAAAAGACATCCCATACCCTCTAACTAATTTGGAAAAGTTATTGTACTATAAGTATTAATGTGAGATTGTGGGTGATTTTATTGTAAAACAAGAAATAAACAAATTTCTAAGTGAGTGAAAATAACTTTTTGATAATTTATTTATATATTGTGTATAATTATTCGCAAATAGAAGTTATATTAACTTTGCCTTTTTAGATGGATGTTAGAAATTTTGTTATTAAGTGTCATTTTGTCATAATGGAGCTTATTCAAGTACTTTTTATCCAAATACTTTTTGTAACTTTAAATTAGTCTACAACTACTTTTTCACAACTGCAAACTGATTGTCCTTAAAATAAATTACATCTGATTTAAAAACTGTTTAAGATTTATGGAGAGTGCTGATAAGGTACCAAAATGAAATGACTTAGCACATAATAAGGATATATGAGTTGTTTCATAAGCCAATATTATTGGGTCTTTTTGTTACATTCACCCACAAGAAATCAATTTAAGTATGGAATTTTCACTATTGTATAGGCTATTCTACCCTTTCCAACAGGCTATTTCCAACGGGCTGATTCTTCTTCCACAGAGGCTATTGTCCTTGGGGCAGAAAAGTTAAAACAGAGGAGTTTAGGCTGACTGTTCTTGAATAAAGGCTAATGTCCTTGGGACAGAAAAGTCAAAATAATAGAGCTTCGACCCCAACACCGGAAGCAATAGCAAATGTTTCGTTGTAGAGGCGTGGTTTTAAAAGGTTATTTTTTTTCTTCCCTTTTTTAGCAATTAGCCCCAAAATCACTTGTGTGCGCTCTTGGTAGAAGCTCTCTTCTAGGCAAAGTGCAATACGCTTGACATTAATACTAATTGCACTAAAAGATGCTAAAGAATCATCCACAAAACTAAAACAGTAAATAAATGTATAAATGTTTTATGAAGCATCACATATTCTCAACAAACCAAGCTAGACTATTCTCTTTAGAAGAGAAGCAGTATACGTGAACTAACCTGTTTCGCTTTCTTTCCACTTGGCGCACACCACCCATTCTCCTATTAAAAAAATCAACCAAATCCTCACTACAAAAGAATTAATACAAATTCCTTGCTAAGCAAAAGAAAGTTTTAAATAATGATGCAAAAGTGATTCGCTACGTACTTGAACTACTTGGTAGAATGTCTACGCAACGGGTAGCAGCCACATGCAAAATCTTCGGAAGGACATCCCAAAAGATTTGGTAGAAATGGTGCACCCACCAGATGACATGTCATCCCTTTAGCATCTTTGAGGTCATCATCCCTATAGCATCTTTGGGGTCATCAACTATTTGATTAGTTACCTTCTCTTCGGGTTCTTCGAATTCCGAGTTTGGTGCAATGGCAAAACGTATCTTGCCACGAAAGTAGTTAGGCAGCCTCTTCCATTTCCTTACACAAATCAAACATCATGCATTCAAAGTAAAAGAAATAAGAATAGAGAAACTGGTGAAATTTTGGAAAAAAGGAGAAAATTCTGCACATTGAAATTTAACAATAGGTCCATTGCATTAGGCTTGCTTTCTCAAGAACGAGATTCATAAAGAGTGCTGGCAAGATACCAAAATGAAATGACTGAGCAAAGAATATGGATCTATAATCTGTTTCATAAGCCAACATTACCAGGTCTTTTTGTTACATTCACCGATAAGAAACCAATTTGAGTATGGAATTTTAACTATTGCATAAGCTATTGTGCCCTTTTCCAACAGGCTAATTCTTCTTCCATAAATGCTATTGTCCTTGGGCAGAAAAGTTAAAACAAGAGAATTTAGGCCGATTCTTCTTTCATAAAGGCTATTGTCCTTGGGGCGGAAAAGTTAAAACAAGGGAGTTTAGGCTGATTCTTCTTCCATAAAAGCTGTTGCCCTAGGGCCAGAAGAGTCAAACAATGGAACTTCGGCCCCAATACCTAAAGAAATAGCAAATGCTTTCTTGTAGAGGTGTGTGATTTAAATATTTAAATAGGTTATTTTTCTTTTTTCTTCCTTTTTTTTTACGAATGATCCCCAAAAGCTCTTGTGGGTGCTCTTGGTAGAATCTTTCATCTAGGTAAAACGCAATACTCTTGAGGTGAATACTTGTTGCACTAAGAGATGCTACAACATCATCCACAAAATTAAAGTTATGAATAAATGTACGAACGTTTTACGAAGCAACACATATATATATATATATATATATATATATATATATATATATATATATATGTATATATATATATATATAAAGTTAAAACTTTTGCTTAAAATTACGATACGTAAGATTTTTAGAACTCTATCTTTGCGACAAGTAAGACTTTTTAAGAGCCTTCTCCTTCTGACATGTAAGCTTTAACTTTGCATGTGATAGTCCCCTAACTTAGTTGGTCTCTTTATTTAGAGTCCAAATCTTTTGAATTAGATATATAAAATTCAAGAATCCTATTTGTTTTGGTATTCTTTTCTTTTCAACTCTATTTAACTCTTTACTATAATTTATTATTAAAAAATTCGTAAGTATAATTTATGTAATATTTTAAAACTTTATAAAACTAAGAAACTAATTATACACTTTCTAAAACTCTACCTAATCAATATACTTATACATTATGCCTTAATTTTGATGATTAAAATCTCAAAAGTAGTTTAAAATAATAATATAAAATCTCAAAAATATAAAATACAAAAATCATATCCTACTTACTAATTCTTTAGTATGATCATTGGCCCCACTTTTCTATTTAACTCTTTATTATAATTTATTATTAAAAATTTATAGGTATAATTTATGCAATATTTTTAAACTTTATAAAACTAAGAAACTAATTATACACATTCTAAAACTCTACTTACTTCAACTTTGCGTGTGGTAGTCTCCTAACTTAGTTAGCCTCTTTATTTAGAGTCCAAGATTCAAGAAAATATATAAAAAGCCGAAATTTTTGCTTAAAATTACGACACGTAGGATTGTTAGAACTCTATCTTTGCGACAAGTAAGACTTTTTAAGAGCCTTCTCCTTCTGACACGTAAGCTTCAACTTTGCATGTGGTAGTCCCCTAACTTAGTTGGTCTTTTTATTTATTTAGAGTCTAACTCTTTTGAATTAGATATATAAAATTCAAGAATCCTATTTGTTTTGGTATTCTTTTCTTTTCTACTCTATTTAACTCTTTATTATAATTTATTATTAAAAAATTCATTGGTATAATTTATGCAATATTTTAAAACTTTATAAAACTAAGAAACTAATTATACACTTTCTAAAACTCTACCTAATCAATATACTTATACATTAGGCCTTAATTTTGATTATTAAAACCTCAAAAGTACTTTAAAATAATAATATAAAATCTCAAAAATGTAAAATACGAAAATCATACCCTACTTACTAATTCTTTAGTATGATCATTGACCCCACTTTTCTATTTAACTCTTTACTATAATTTATAATTAAAAATTTGTAGGTATAATTTATGCAATATTTTAAAACTTTATAAAACTAAGAAATTAATTATACACATTCTAAAACTCTACATACTTCAACTTTGCATGTGATAGTCTCCTAACTTAGTTAGTCTCTTTATTTAGAGTCGAAGATTCGAGAATCCTATTTGTTTTGGTTTTCTTTTCTTTTTTCTACTATATTTAACTCTTTACTTTAATTTATTATTAAAAATTTGTATGTATAATTTATACAATATTTTTAAACTTTATAAAACTAAGAAACTAATTATAAACCTTCTAAAACTCTACCTAATTAATATAGTTATACATTAGGCCTTAATTTTGATTATTAAAATCTCAAAGTACTTTAAAATAACAATATAAAATCTAAAAAATGTAAAATGTAAAATACAAAAATCATACTATACTTACTAATTCTTTAGTATGATCATTGGCCCGACTTTTGTAAACCTTATAAAATAAAAAAAAACAAAACTACTTCTTTAAACCTCTACATAATCTAAAAAGGCTTCCTCTTGGACTACTAACTTCTTAAAAATACTTAAAACAAATATAATAAAATCTCGCAAATATAAATAAAATTTTGCGAATGTAAACAATTAATCTTTACCAATTAAAAAGTAAGTTTTTCATATCGTATATTTTCGTTTTTACCTCAATCTATTAGTTATGCAAAACATCATCCTATTTATTTGGGTATTTTTTTTCCTTTTTAAAGAAATCTTATTTCTCCATAAGCTTTATTGTAACTTTCGTCTTTTTGCACCAATTTTCTTAAAATCTAACATGTTACGCACAATATGAACAAAAAATTTAGAACCAATTATATTGGATCTCTAAGAAAAATTAAAATCGATTGAAGAATAATTTGTGACAAGCTTAGAATAAGTTTGTATAATAAAAGAGATGAAAAGATAAATTAGTTATAAGAATCTTTTACCCTTCATAAATAATTACAAAAAGAGAGAATCCTGGGTGGCCCTAGGGTGGTAATGATATAACCGAAATGTCAGTGCTAGATGTGAGAGTGTGAGGGTGACATTATATGCAATTATGCGAGTGATCAGCCATGCTAATTACGATAGTGATAATTGTTGTGGTAGAATTGGAGTGTTGGTAGTGAGATTTGGATTATGTAGTAACAATATGTGGCTGTAGCGGTGTTGGCGTGTAGTATGTGGATGCTTGTGGTGGTGATAGTCATAACTAAACATGGTAGTGCAAGAGGTGATGATTGTTGTTAGAGTTGTTGTAGTGGCAGCACTAAGGTGTTTCGAGGTAATATTAATTTACATTACAGTACTGATTGATAAGTTATGATCTAAACTGGATTGAAGAAGTGATGAACCTAAAAAAACTGACGATAAAGACATGAAAGTGCACTGACGTACAAAAGTTATGATATGGTGAAGGTAGCATTTGTAGTGGCAATGATAGAGCTAATTAAGGTATTTGGAGGTAGTGTTAGTGTAATATTCATAGACGGATTATATCGAGAATCTTATGCAGAAAAGAGATGAACTTAAATAAAAACATAATGACTTTAGGTTAGTTTTATCAGCAACTTGAAGGTGCATAAACTATATCCTTTTTTTCCCCTAGAATGACTTTTATCTTTCAATTTTAATTTTGGTCCCACATTTTGATTCCTTAAAGTTTCGTTAATTAGGTAAGACGATATTTTTGTGGTTAATCACTTTCTAGCCCTGGCTACACTAATTTAATATTTCAATGGTATTTTTATTAAGTCATGTTAGCAACACTTTAATAAGTTATGTATAGATAGAAACACTTTCAATACTATTTTTCCTTTTCATCATGCGCGGGAAAAATAACATACACAAAGAGTTTCTTATGATAAAATAAAGTGAGTGAATTTGACATATATGCTTATAGGAAGATTGAAGTTCATATACACCACCAGTAAATAAGTCATAACACTCTTTACTAGATTAAACTCACAAAAAAATGGAAGTGATAGTACAAATAAGTGGCTTTTTTTTTAAAATTATATTAGTTCCGGATATATCATTGATACATACTAACGATTATATCTATAAAGCTCTAAATATTAAACTAAAATGTTTAAATTCAGTTAAATAATAGTACGAGATTTTTTGTCATATGTTATCGCGTAACGTTAATGAAAAGACATCCTAAGTATATAAGACTTTTAATTGTACGTTTACATCTTATTTGTGAGTAAAAACTAATCATATTAAATCATGTATTCTACATTTATTGCTAAGGTATGCTTTTATAATACTAATTTTTCAAAAGTTCTATTCAAAGGCAATCTTCTATATAGTAAATTTTTTGCCTGTAGTTCAAACAATAACGATTAAAAACACATTATAAAAAATATTTTTAGAAAGTTAGGAAAATTAACAGTTGTAAAATATATATATAAATAAATATCAGACAATATTTGAGAAATTAAAGAACGCCCCGTGCGTTGCACGGGTCCCTTAGCTAGAATTTTAAACAAACCAAGCTAGACTTTCTCCCAAGAAGTGAAGCAGTATACTGAACTAACCTTTTTCGCTTTCTCTCCCTTGGCGCACACCACACATTTTCCTCTTCAAAAAATCAACCAAATCCTCGGTTCAAAAGAATTAATACAAGTTTCATGCTAAGCAAAAGAAAGTTTTTTATATAATGATCAAAATTTGATGCAAAAGTAATCAGCCTTTTGAAATACTTGGCAGAATGTCGGCACAACGGGGTAGCAGCCGCATGCAATATCTTCAGAAGGACATCAAGAAAGATTTGAAAGAAATCATCTTTGGCTTGCACAGAGGTGCACTCACCAGGAACAATTCCGTGAGTTGGGAATTTATGTTGTGCTGAAGTTTAATGATATCACTCTTAGACTTATATGAACTGCTATCAGAATTGTTGTACTTATAAACATCATACATGGGAGAGCTATTGTTCAGTTCCATAACCCCAGAGCAATGCACTACATTTGTGAGTCCTCCATCGATATCATCCTTTTCAATAAAACAATGCTTGTTCACCTTACTGTAGCCCCACATACTTTCAACCAAGTTACATATATGCTCTTGCCTAAAAAACAGGGCATTGTTAAATATGAAATAAGCATGGTCCCTACACCAATAGCAAACTATTTTCAAAAATCAAGCCAATAGAACAAAATTAGCAGAATCAAAGAAAACTATTGTGCCAAAAGAAAGTAAAAACCTTAGAACCGAAGCGCTCATAGGTGGAGCTTTTTCACATAATATATTGAGCAAACGTTAGCAATGGGATGCTCAAGAACGTGGAGTGGGTGGTAGTCTAATACATCCTTGACTAGAGCTTGCCAATGTTGGATGTCCCTTCTAATCTTCCTATCTTCTTCCCCCTCCAAGACTTTACGTGCAATGTACTACTTGTTTGAGTCGTCTTAAAAAATGAAACCCATGAATTTTAGTTATTAAAATGAAATTATGAGACGATTACTTTTGCAAGGCAGCATATCAAACACTAGAATCTCATTAGTATTTGTAAAAACCCAAACAATACTGAGAAAATTTCCATTGGCCTTCGTCTTATTCGAGAAATAGATGACATTGAGACCAGCTGCACAGATTCTGGTATAATCAATAAGTGGTAATAGCACAAAAAACTAGCGCAGAGAATTTTGTATAAAACAAGTACTAATCAAAATAACACATACCTAAAAAATTCTGAGAAGTCCAAGTCCATCCCCATGATCTTGGTGTTTCTTGCGTTTGTATGTGATGCGCTTCTTCTTTCTCCTCTTCCAAATCCAGAATGTCGCAGGTAACCTCTTTGAAACAATTGCAACTTGACCATCGGCAAAGTCATGGCTATATTGATACTTTGCAATTCTAGGTGAATTGAATTCACTCAAACGACATGTGATCCCTTTAGCGTCTTTGGGGTCATCAACTATTTGAATAGTTACCTTCTCTTCCAGTTCTTCGAATGTCAGGTTTTGTGCATTAGCAAAACTTTCCTTGACATGAAAGTAATTAGGCAGCCTCGATCTTCCTCGCCCTCAACTGTCGTAAGCGAACATTAAACCTCGTTATTGGAAAGCAAGCCTAATGCAATGCAATGAACCTACTGTTAAATTCTAATGTGAAGATTTTTTTTCACTTTTTCCCAAATTTTATTAGTTTCTTTGTTCTTATATCTTTCACTCTGAATGCATGATGTTTGATTTGTGTAAGGAAATAAAAAATGAAATTAATGTCCGCTTTCGGCAGTTGGGGGCGAGGAAGAGGCTGCCTAACTACTTCTCAAAAAGCTGCACATTGAAATATAATAGAGACAGAGATATGGAATGACAGCCTCTTCCTCACCCAAAAGGACAATAGCCTTTATTGAAGAATAATTAGCCTGTTGGAAAGGGTAGAATAGCTTATGCATTAGTGGAAATTTCATACTTGAATTGGTTTCTTGTTGTTGGTGAATGTAACAAAAGACCCTGTAATATTTCCTCATAAAACAATATAGATCCATATTTTATGCTCACTCATTTCGGTTTTGGTACGTTGCCAGCAGTCTTCATAACTCTCGTTCTTGGGAAAGCAAGCCTAAGTGCCTCCTGCTAGCATACTTCCAAAGGAAAATAAAAACAAGCCTGATGCAATGGACCTATTGTTGTGAACTAAGTAATAATGAAGAAAAGAAAACAATAACAGAATATAAAGGTACACAATGGTGGTAGCAGCGATTTTACTATGCCTTTGAACGAAGATTACAGATTTCTGTCTCTCTCAACAAACCCTCTTAAGAAGAAACGGCTCATCTCCCTAGAAAACAATGATGACATATATATATACTTAGAGTCAAATCGTAACCTTCTCTAAATAATCGATGTGGGACAAGACGACTTATATACTTAAGGATAAGTTAATAACCCATATGGGACACCCACACACAAACTAATTTTCGAGTCGCTCGAGTAGTAAATAAGATTTAATTCAAGATAAATTATCACAAATCTCCACCTTGGCTTGGATAAAACAAGATAAAAATAACTTGAAAATACTATATGTTGCTCTCACACTTGCCCTCTAGGGTTGCACTTCAAATACTGTTGATATCGATCAAATCTAAGCAATGCTTAAACTTGATCTCTGGAATATGCTTTGTCATAATGTTCGCTGGATTTTCAACTGTCGAGATGTTCTCTAGCATAACAGTAGCTTGAGAAACCATATCTTAAATGTATAGCATCTTGAATGTATGACATCTAATTTTTGATCAGATGTATGGCATCTTGCCTATTGTTGTAAATAGTTCTACTCTTGCTTCAATCCCAAATCACCAACCAAGCCCTTCAACTAAATGTCTTTCTTCACTGCTTCTGTCGCTGCTATGTACTTAACTTTTGTAGTAGACATGGCAACAATAGTCTATAGAGTAGCCTTCCAACTGATCACACAGCTCGGAAAACCAGTGTCCACTATCCAACAACTCTACCATTCGCACCACTGCTCCGATGGTAGACTAAACCAGTGTCTGCAGTACCTCTCAGGTATCGATGTATCCACTTTACTCCTTGCCAAGGAGCTTTCCCAGGATTATCCATGTACCTGCTAACCACATTGACTGCATGACAAATGTCAGGCTTGTGCAAACCATATCATATGTGAGACTACCCACTGCAGTAACATATGGAACACATGCCATGTGTTCCAGCTTCTCATGGGTCTGTTAGGGACTAGCTGTTGAAAGCTTGAAGTGTGCCGTCAAAGAAGTAGTCACAGGTTTAGAATTTTTCATACCAAAGCACTGCAGTACTCACTCACTGTACTTTTCTGGGACAAGTACAAAATTCTGCAAGTCGATGCTTCTGAATCTCCATCCCTAATATCCTCTTTGTTGCACTCAAGTCTTTCATCTTAAATTCCCTTTTCACTATTCTTTCCAAGTGTTGATATTTGACATTGTTTTTGCCGCAATCAACATGTCAACAACATACAACATCAAGTATATATGAAAACCATTCGCGAGCCTCTGGTGATAAACACAACTGTCATAGGCACTCCCAGTGTAACCTCTCTCTACCATGAAAGTGTCGAATGCTTATACAATTGCTTTGGACATTACTTTAATCGATACAAAGATTTCTTCAACAAGCAAGCATGATCTTCCTCATCCTGGATCACGAACTCACTTGTCCAATGCATGAATATCTGCTCTTCTAACTAACCATGTAGAAAAGCTGTCTTGACATCCAAATGTTCTAACTCTAGGTCATGCAGAGCAACCATAGTAAGCAACACTCTTATTGAAGTATGTTTTACTACAGTAAGTAAAAAATATTTTATTGTAATCAATATATTTTCTCTAAGTAAAACCCTTAGCTACCAAGTTCCTTTATACCTTGCATCAAGAATTTCCTCGGTCTTCTTGTAGACCTATTTATAACCAACAATCTTCTGGCCCACAGTCAGTTTCACCAATTCTCACATTTGATTCTTGTCAAGAGATTCCATATCCTCGCTCATAGCAACTGTACACTGTGCTGATTTTGTGCTCTTGATAGCCTTTTTATATGTAACAGACTCTTCAATCTCAATACTCTCTGCCACACTAAGTGCATAAGCAACCATATTCGTGTATCCATACTTCTGAGGTAGAATTTCTCTTCTCGATCTGTTTCTGGCAATGCTATAATGTTTTTCCTGAGGTTCTTAATTCTCTTTGATAGAATGAGAACCATCTCCTTTATCTATAGGAATTTTAGGCGAAGAATCCGGAGCTCGAACCTCCAGCTCCACTTTTTCACTGACACTGTGGTCTTTCTCTACATCAATCAACTCCTGCATTTTTGACAGCATTAAAGACTCATCAAAGTTCACAACTCTACTAATTAAAAACCTGGATAACTTAGAATCAGGACACCACAACCAGTACCCTTTTACCCTACTTGCATAGCCTAAGAAATGCACTTCTTTGCTCTCGGCTCAAGTTTACCATCATTAACATGAGTATAAGCAAGACAACCAAATATGTACAAACTTTCATAAAGAACATGTTTACCAGAACAAACTTCTTCAAGAGTCTTACAATCAATTATAGCCGATGAAGACCTATTTACCAATCTGCAATCCCATTTTGCTGTGGCATTTTTCTAACAATGCGATGCCTCACTATACCTCCATTATTGCAGAATTCAATGAACTCATCAAAACAGAATTTCTTACCATTGTCAGTCCTCAAGTATTTAATTTCTTTGCCGGTCTATTTTTCAATCATCATTTTAAACGATTTCCACTGAACAAAGACATCATTTTCTTTTTTCAGAATGTACACCCAGACCTTATTTGAAAAGTCAACAATAAAGGTCAACATATATCTGCCACCACCCTTAGAAGGAACCGTGAAAGGACCCTAAAGATCCGAATGGATATAATTCACTATACCTTTGGTGTTATGAATAACCCAATTGAATTTCACCTTTCACTGCTTTTCGAAGGCACAATGCTCATAAAAATCCAGCTTTTCTTGCTTCCCAGCAAACCTTGGTTGCTTAGCATATCCATACCCCCATAACTCATATGGCCATGATGCATATGTCATAACTTAGTAGTGTTAGAATCTATACCAGAAGATGAAACTGTTGTTGCTGCTGCTGTTGCTCTAGTAATTGTGCTATCCTGTAACAAATAAAGACTATTTTGTTTCAAACCCTTCATCACAATAAGAACACCCTTCATTATCCTCATAACTCTACCTGTAACCCGATAACTACAACCATTAGGGTCAAACATACCCAAACAAGTAGATTTTTTTTTTCTTAGCTTTAGAACGTGCCTGACATCAGTCAAAGTTCTCACAATACCATCATGCATCCTAATATGAATTGAACCTATCCCAACCAACTATAGGCGATATAATTTCTTATAAGAACTTTACCATAATCAAGTGAGCGATAAGTGGCGAACCAATCCCTATTGGCGCACATATGATAGGAGCCACCGGTAGCAATAATCTACCCTTCATTCGAGAAACTGATAGTAACTGAAGAACATCTGCACCATCAGAATTATCTTCTACTACTCTAGTAACATTAGCTGTCTTAGAATTATCCTTTTTCTTCCCTTTACACTCATGAAAATCCTTTATATAATGCCCTTCCTTGTGACATTGGCAGCACTTCAATTTTCCAAGCCTTTGTCTGAGACCTGGATCTTCATTTACTTCTAGAGCCAACTTGGTCAGTGCTTTGGCCTTGAGCCATCAGACCATCACCCTATTCTTCTCCCATGTTTTCTGTAACTTTCTTCTTTAATTCATGAGAATTTATCATAGCCTCAACCTCCTCTATGGAGATGTTGTCCTTCTCATGCAATAAGGTAGTAACGAGATGTTCATACGACGGAGATCTCAGGTCTAATATTTCCTTATTATATTCATCAAGATGGTACCACTAATTAATGTAACCTCTTTCATCCGAAGAGTGTACAACCACTGCTTTAAATATAGGCAATTTTTCAGAGACTTCATCATGTACAAGCTCTCTAATTTTAGCAACAATCCAGCCGTAATCATTTCTTAAGAAGCCTTTTGCAATAAATTGTGGTTAAATATAAGAACATAGCACTATAGGCTCTCTCTAACATGTCTTTTTTTTTTTTTTCATCAGCAGATATCGTCTCAAGAGGCCCTTGATTCCCCTTTAATGCTTTCAACAACCCTTTAGAATCGGAACAATACGTATCTTCATCCTCTATAAACTAAAATTGTTCGATCCATCAAACTTCTTCAAATCATACTTCGTAAAAATATTTGGCACCATCGCAAGGTGCTTGCAATCTAACCTAAACCTCAGCTCCTGATACCACTTGTTATAAAATATACTAGATTTCGCACTATGCAATAAAGAAGAGAATCGAAAATAAAAGCAAAAAAGACACAAGATTTATGTGGTCCGACGAAAACCTACTCTACAGTGGTAGCAACAATTTCAACATGTCTGTGAATGGAGATTATAGATCTTTGTCCCTCTCAACAAACCCTCTTTCAAAACGGCTCCTCTTTCTTGACCCTAAGAAACAATATAAGACAAATCGTATATATATTTTGAGCTAAGTCATGACCTTCTCTAAATAAAGAATATGGGACAAGACGGCTTATATACTTACGACTAAGTCACAACCTTTTCTAAATAACCTTAGTGGGACACCCACACATAAACCAATTTTAGGTCACTCAATTCGTAAATGAGTTTTTATCCAAGACAAATTATCATAACTGTTAACTTCCTTGAAATAACAGGTCACATGTAAAGCCGCCATTCAATCAGGCCAAATAAAGTAAAATTTAGTTCATATTCTTTTAATCAAATCATCAAATCTCTCAAGTGAATTAAATAATCAAATAACCCGTGAGATTTGAAATTAAATCTCAACACATGACAACCATCATTAGTATCGCCATCGCCCGAAAATAGGGAAAAATACAAGTAAATGAGAAGCAGTAGGCAATTGTTTATTTCCATGGAAGGTTTGGGAATGTGGTTTTAATGTAAGGGCTTTTAGACAAATGGGGTATTGTTTTAGCAAACGTGGCAACTGCCACTAGTGTTCCTTATGGGAAATTACGGCATTTCCATACCCTTTTGCTTGTCCAATTCGAAGTGTGGTGTGTGTGGCTTATGAACTTAGTTTTCTCTTTATTGGCTGGAGGTATCTGATTCTTTGCAGGTAATGTATCCATCTTGCTGAGAAATCACACTCCACTGCACCTCATACCTCATTTCTTACTAAAAATTGCATAGGACAAAAAACTTAACTCTTTAGCGAGCGACGAAATGGGTTGTGGACAAGCATATAGGTTATGGACTTAACTAACGCGGATGTAAACAAACACATCGGTGTATTTTAATGGATTATGATAGGGCTTCTCTCATGATCGTGTCATATTGTACTATTAATCTACAAATTTTCCTATGGACTTCTATTTGGATTTGATTTTGGTTATTTTTCCTTGGGGTTTTTTTGGTCATTAATAATTTCACTGTGAATTTTGTTTCTAGGGTTTAGGCTTCTCATGACTTTGATGTAAGTTTCTAAATCCGAGTATTATTTCAACTGTAGCTTTATTGTGCTCTATAGTTTCTTTTGATCGGATTTGAGGCAATGACTTAAGCCTATTTCTTAGGACTTTTAAAGCGTGTGACTCTTTAGTTAAAAACCGATTTGTATGGTTTTTTCACTTTTATTTTTGCATATTAAAGTATGCAGATCATGTGGAGTTTTACTCAACTCCTGTTGGCAGTTATTATAGCAATTGCATTGCATCATTTTTTTACTATTTAGCACTTCCCTTGTGTTAGCAATATTCTTGTGCACTGTGGGGGAAACATAAAGACAATTAACTAAAGTCTGTGACTCTTTAGTTAAAGACCCATTTGTATGTTTTTTCCACTTTTATTTTTGCATATTAAAGTATGCAGATCATGCGGAGTTACTCAACTCATGTTGGCAGTTTACTAATAGCAATTGCATTGCATCATCTGTTTACTGTTTAGCACTTCCTTGTGTTAGCAATATTCTTATGCACTGTGGGGGAAATGTTAAGGCAATTAACTTAGTTTGTATGGTAGACATTTGAGCATTTTGTTCCAAATTTCAATGTGCAAATTTTTTTTCCTTTTAAACAAATTTCATTAGTTTCTATGTTCTTATTCTTTCACTCTAAATACATGATGTTTGATTTTGTGTAAGGAAATGGAAATAGACTTTAATGCACGCTTATGGCAGTTGGGGTTAAGGAAGAGACTGCCTAACCACTTTCGTGGCAAGACAAGTTTTGCTAATGTACCAAACTCAGAATTCAAAAAATCGGAAGAGAAGATAAATTCAAATAGTTGATGACCTCAAAGTTGCTAAAGGGATCACATGCCTTTTGAGTGAGTTCGTTTCCCCAAGAATTGCAAAGTACCAGTTTGGCCATGAGTTAGCCGATTGTCGAGTTGTAGTCATTTTGGAGAGGTTACCTGTGTCATTTCGGATATGGAAGAGGAGAAGGAATAAGCGCATATGGCGTACAAATGCAGGAAACACCGAGATCTTGGGAATGGACTCGGACTTCTTAGAATTTTTTAGGTATGTGTTATTTTGGTTATCACTTGTTTCACACAAGTTCCTCCACGATAATTTTTTTTTGTTTTTACCAATTGTTGATTATACCTGAAGCTGTGCAGCTGGTCTCAACACCATCTATTTCTTGAATAAGACGAAAAGGCATGGAAATTCGTTAAATGGTTTTAGGGTTTATAGAAATACTAATCAGGTTCCATTGTTTGATATGCTGCCTTGCAAAGTTAATTGTTTTAATAACTAAAATTCATGCATTTCCATTTTTGGTGACAACTCAAACAAGTAATCCATTTCAGGTGAAGTCTCGAAGAAGGAAGAAGATACAAGGATAAAAGGGGACATCGAACCTACAGCTTAATGGAATAAAAGTCTCACTCATTATTTATACTACTCCATCTGCTTAATGGATGGCGGTGATCAATCATATCTAACAGTTATTATTACAATTCTAAAGTTCTAGGAAGAATTTTTAAAAAACCTACAGCTTTCCTAACATTCTATACTCTACTACATTATCCCTTTACAAAGACAAGATGATCTTCGATTATCTTAAAATATTCCGAAGTCTTTCATTGCAAGCATCCGTGTAAGTGCCTGCGTAGAAAAGCTTTAACATTGGACGGGTTGTAACAATGCGCCACACTAGTGATTGTCATTTTCACATATGGTTAGGGAATAATCTTATGGTTTGTTATTTTTGATCTGCTTTCTCAAAATTTTGATTACAGTCGGAACAAAGTTCAAACGAAGAAACAAACACAAACTATTACAGAAAGAACATTGTTACGACCGTGAGAAAAATTAGAGAACGAAATCAAAGCCCTTAGTGTATTATGCTGGTGTTATTGTTGCCTTAGGACATTGTTAAAGGATGTGGAATATGTATTAAAGTTGGGATATTATTCATTGCAGCAAATGAATCTATACTACCTATAAACGTATGAATCTTGTAAATCATATTATTTCATTATTGCTCTTCGTTAACCACTCCAATAACAATCTTACCCTTTCATAAATACTACTCCATTATTATCCTACCCTTTCATAAATACTATTATTGATTACTACTATTGTAATCATTTTTGGATTGCCCTCTGTAAGTTATTCTTATGACAACCCTACCCAATTATTTTTTTTGTAATTCGTTAAAGGAACATTATGTCATAAATTTAATCTAAACCTACATTTACACATAAGGAAACAAAAATGTGTGGTTGCGAAAAATACATTTATTCATTTGTGTGTGTGTGCTACATATAAAAGTATGAATGTTGTAAATTATTTTGAATCGATAATGTCCACCGTTAATTGCGTCAATTACATTCTTACTCTTCTTTTATTACTCTCCTTTAAATTTTGATAAAATTAAAAAAAAACATTGACTAAGGAATCTATTCTATACATTGAAAAATGAAAAGTGTGATGAGAAAGAAAAACTGAACAAAGAAATTTCTTTATTATTCTCTTTTTAAATTTGTTAAATAAAATAAACATTAAAAATTGAACTGGTTAATGAGAACTGTGATTTTTTTCTTACATTTTTAGGTTAGCAAACAATTAATCAATTGAAAAACTGAAAAACAAAAACAAAATAAGGAAACTGAAATATGTAAAAAACAATTAAAAACAAAAAATTGTTAGAAAAACAAAAATAGAAAAAAAGAAAAAGGATTAAATATGCTTAAAAACGCAAGGCTTAAATTTGGTACCAATTTAAACTGAAAATATATTCGGTTATTATAATTGAAGATTGAATATTTTGCATTTCTTTTTGTTGAAATGCAAAATACATGGTCTTGAAAATTACAAATCTTAATCATAAACTAATTTAAAAAATTATAAAAATAAAGATGTAGATTCATTCTTTTAACTTTTCCATTTGCTTTCATTTTCAGCAGTACCATCAAATATTTCTTCAATACAGAAGCCTACAAAAAATATTTTCAAATATTAAACTGATTACAATTGCGAACATTAAATATACATATCTTTTAAAAGAAGTCACAAAAGAAAAAAAAAACATAATTGAATTATATTATTTTGATCCCAAAAAAGATAATAATAATATCATCTATCATTACTCTCGGCTATATCCACGTGCAACACACGTGCTCTGTACTAGTGATAAGAAAAGGGGTATGACGGAATAGTAGATGTATTCTTATCAAGGGAACTGCTCTTTATGCATTTGTAGAGTGTAGGACGTACTGTGCATTATCGTTGTACCATTTGATGAGCAAAATATATTATCCATTGACTAAATTTTACTAGTAAATGACTCGTGATTTGTCATTCTAATGGGCCTAAAAAACCTACCTAAGATATATAAAAACGTTGTTGATTTTTGGAATCACTGTGTTTAGTCATTTTTAACAATTATTGAATGTTTCAAAGTAACTTTTGCTCATTTAGTAATATTTCTTTTGCCTAGAATCGCGAATAAAAATGCTCCAATGAACCCTTTAATCTAATGTAAGTATCCAACTCTTAGACTTCACTTATTAAAAGTTTTGAGCGTGTAAAAGTCTAAACGTACATGACTCAAAATACTTGTTTCTTTCAGACATTACTTGTTTAATTGGTTGGAGAAAGCCACTTAGCTTTTGTATTTCATTGTCACTGTGTCGGTAGTTATAAGAAGAAAATGCATTTTGCGGCTTTCTATTGTACATGTTATGCGAATTACATCCGTTCTATTGTACACGATATGCGACTTACATCCCTCTTTTTAAATAAGTGTTCAATGCCTCTTATTGTGACATGATGCACATTAGAGGCAGTCGTAACGATATTATCAAAATGACCTAATTATGCAACGATATTATCTTATTTGCTTTTTATAAGACTGCTTGCACCAACACATATTTATTACTAATGACTTGCCTTTAATTAAATGTCACTAAATGTTATTAACTTTTTATCATACATTATGAAGGATTTATATTAGGAAGTTATTTTCTCCTATGAAGAAGCTAACTTGTGAAAATGTGTTTCCATTAGTAAGGGAAAAGTGTAGTCGAGTATTTATTAATGAGTAGTTATTTTTTAACTGGTAGTAGTTATTTAAGTGGGTAGTTTTTCTTTTAGTGATAGATAATTTTTTACAAACTCTATAGTATTAATGATGGGTCGAATATGGAATAGAAGTTCATCATCAAACCTTCTCTCTTTGTCTCATTTGGGCATGCATTGTTTCTATTTTATGCTTAGTTTTTCATCTTTAGATAAGTCTACAGCCAGAGACAAAAAAGAACTCATGTACATTGAAGTTTGCCTGCAACCGACAAAACCTCGTCTCTCCACATTTCAATGGCTGATTCTTCTTCTCATTCCCCTCGCCAATCGCACCTTATTTTTGTATCTGCACTCACAATCCATTTGATGATAACCCCACTTCCTCTGCCATCATCAACTCCCCCAGCCGGCCCCCAGGTCGTTGCACTGCCTCCAATGTTATCCACGCCAACCGCCGCAAACCACCCCGATCCACTGCCTTTCCAGCCATCTACCCATCGCCACAATTGCCACCCACCTCCACTGCTTCCCCCATCATCCATTCCCAACAACCCCCTCCCCTCCGTAGTCGCCACCCTCCCAATCCACTCATTTCCCACGCTCACCACCAAAGTTGCCATCTAGGTCTGCTGCCACCCTCTTTATACACCCCACGGCTTCAGCCGCCAATGAGACTGATTTCCGCACTAGCTTTAGCGGATGGTCAAGATCTGTAGAGGGGTGGTCTTTTAAGGAGGTTTTAAGAAGCTGTTATAGCAATAAAAGAATGGATAAAAAAGAATAATCACTGCGTAATCAGGTGGGATTCTTGGTTTTGGTTTTGTTTTTACAGAATTTGGGTTCATGGTGTGTGAATGCTGGTGAAGGGTATGTCTGACTAGGGCGTCGAGGGGCATTTGTTGTTGATGGCGAGACTACACCGACAGTGGTAAGTTCTGTTAATATTATAAGATTGTATATAGTCAAGGGGTTATATTGTTATTTTTCATAATCTAGAATATTCTTTAGAATTTCCTAGTCCTTGTAGGATACTGCATTCATACCTATATAATGGGCTCTTTGTACATATCATGAGTTATTCAAGAATAATATCTTTTCTTCTATCTGAGCCTTGACGATCCGACTAGCTATCTGCCGCCCAAGCCACCGCCCACAGTTACTGTTCATCAATCCTTTTCTGTTCAAAATTCCCCCCTTTCTTGTTACCTCTGTCGAATTTCTTTAGCCCAAACCCCAATCCAACACCACCATAAGACTCATTTTTCTTCACCGATCAAAACGCAACGAACAACGCTCACAGACTCTTCCCCACACGCCACCCTAAGTTCTGCCACGTGCCACCCCAAGTTCTGCCAAGTGCCACCAGTTCCCACGTGCCTGCACAGGCCTGCTAGCGCTCACACGCGCCCGGATCTCTAGACTTTCTGGGCTGACCCACAGCCCGCCCGCCTAACTGAACCCGCAGCCCGCTTGCAGATCCGACCCTACCCAACCTTGCCTTCTACCCGGTTTACTGTTTCCGGCTTATTTAAACTGGTTTATTTCTTTTGGACGGTTCACTTGATTTTGATCCGGTTTTCTCAGGTCTTAGACCGGTTCCCACCATTTTTTTTATCGTTCTGAGCTCATTCCAACCATCCGTTTGCTCAAGATCAGTTCATATCTTTTTTTTGAGCCTCTCATTCTCCTTTTTATCTTTCTTAATCATCTCTTCGCTTGGTGACTGCAATGGATCCTGCTCAGCCTATTTCTATCATCCTTGATGGTTCTAATTATATTTTGTGGGCCCAAGCTATGCGTAGCTTCATCAAAGGTAAGAAATTGTGGCGCTACCTTACTGGTGATATTACTATACCTGTCCAAACTGCAGGTGAACCTTAACTAAAATTCGATGAAAGACTTGACCATTGAGATAGCAAAAATCATTAGATAATCACCTGGTTCTGCAATACCTCTGTTCTATCTGTCTATCAACAGTTTGGCCGCTATGATACTGCCAAAGAAATTTGGGATCTTTTGGCTCATCGATACACTACTGCAGATCTTGCTCATCAGTATCAACTTCATGATTTCCTTCACCGGATGAAACAAGAGCTTGGTCAGTCTATTAATAGCTTCCTTTCTCAGATGCAAGGGATTTGGGATCAATTGGAACTTTTAGAACCATCATAGACTTGTTCAGAGGATTAAGCTCATTTTATTGTTTAGCGTGACCACCTTCGCCTTATCCAGTTTCTTATGTCTCTTACTGATGCTTATGAATCTGTCCGTAGCTCCCTTCTGCATCGGTGTCCATTACCTACCCTAGACAATGCCGTTGTTGAACTTCTTTCTGAAGAAACTTGTTGAGGCCTTCTGTAGACCCGTCATCCTGATAGTGTTCTTGTTGCTCCGTCCCGACCTTCACACATCTCTTCACCCTCATCAGCTTCGAGACGTTCTTCATCTTCTTCCTTTCAGCAGGAATGTCGATATGGCCATGAGTTCGGTCATAAGACTGTTGACTGCCCTGTACGCCCTTGCAGACTATGTCGTAAGATTGGCACTGGTCACTTCCCAAAAGACTGTCCTCGTAACCCTGAAAAATGGTCCAAGAATACCAGCTCAACTAGTGCTCCACCAAAACAAGAGATTCAGTATCGGTTCAAGCCTCCTTCCCAATCTGCTGCTGCTGCTGCTGATGATGATGATGTACTGAACAACTCCTCATCTTCCGCTCTCTCAGTTAATGACGTTGCTGAAATAGTAAAGCAAATCATGTCTAATTCTGGTACTCCGTCTTCCTCTGCTCTTTCAGTTACTTCAGGTAACTCCTCTTGGTATTTTGATTCTGGGTGCTGTAATCATATGACATCCGATCCTTTTTCTTTTGTCTCTAAGCAACATATGTCCCATTATCCACTTATTCATACTGTCGATGGTTGTCATATGCCCGTTAATCATGTTGGTCACGTCTCTACGTCTACCTTGTCTCTTCCTGATACTTACTTTATCCCTTCTCTTAAGTTAAACCTTATATCTGTTGGTCAACTTTGTGATCTTGGTTTTGACCTACACTTTTCTCATACTGGTTGTTGTGTGCAGGATCCAGAGACGGGCCAAACTATTGGGATGGGCCGTAAAGTTGGACGATTATTTGAACTCATCAATTTATCCATCCCTCATCGTCCTATGATGCCGCCTCAGTCTGCTACCTCTGTTACTTCACAACATTCTCTTGAGTTATGGCACTCTCGTTTAGGTCATGTTTCATTTTCTTGGCTACATCCCCTAGTATCTAGTGGTTTGCTAGGTGTCGTCAGTTCAAAATATTTTGATTTTTTACCCTGTCAGCTTGCTAAACAAACTGTACTTCCATTTTATTTAAGTACTTCCATTTCTTTTGCTCCATTTGATCTCGTTCACTCTGATATTTGGGGGCCTTCTCCAAACACTACTATGGGAGGATCCAAATATTTTGTTATTTTTATTGATTATTATTCTCGTTTTACATGGTTATATTTGATGTGAAATAGATATGAATTATCTCAAATATATCATACTTTTATTACCATGGTCAAAACTCAATTTTCTCGCAATATTAAGCTTTTTCGTACTGATAATGCCATGGAATACAAATCAGAAGAGTTTCTCCAGCTTCTTCAAAAGGATGGAACCATTACTCATAGATCGTGTCCCAGCACTTCTCAACAGAATGGGCGTGCTGAACGCAAACATCGACATATTTTAGACACTGTTCGTGCTTTGCTTATTTCTGCCTCGTGTCCTGAAAATTTTTGGGGGAAGCTGCTCTTACGGCTGTCTATACTAGCAATCGTGTTCCATCTTCCACAATTGGTAATCAGATTCCCTATGATCGTCTATATGGGTCCTCTCCCGACTATAGTATGCTTAAAGTCTTTGGTTGTGCTTGTTTCGTTCTTCTCCAACCCCATGAGCGTACAAAATTAGAACCTCGTGCACGTCTTTGCTGTTTCATAGGGTATGGTAATTAACATAAGGGGTATCGGTGTTGGGATCCTGTCTCTAATCGTTTACATATTTCTCGCCATGTTGTTTTCTGGGAACATAAGATGTTCTCCTCTATATCTTCTTTTCATTACCTCCTTCATCCAGTGTTCCATTTTTTTTACCAATTCATCTATTATGCTATTTTATGACTCTGATGAAACCCACGTACCACCGTCTGATGACTTTTATGGCCCCTCCTGAGATGTTTGCCCACCCTGTTGACCATCTGTCTCTGAGGTTACTGAATCTACACATTCCATTCATGATCGTCCAAAGCAGGCACGAAAACCTCCAGCATATCTTCAGGACTTTCATTGTTTTTCTGCTATTATTTCTTTACATGAGCCTCAGTCTTATCGCAAGGCTAGTTCTGATCCTGCTTGGCAGCAAGCAATGCACGATGAATTATAGGCACTGACTAAAACCCATACTTGGGATCTAGTTGATCTTCCTCCTGGAAAAACAGCCGTTGGATGCAAATGGGTCTATAAAATTAAGACTCGCTCTGATGGCTCCATTGAGCGTCATAAGGCTGATTTGGTAGCAAAGGGTTTTACACAGGAATATGGTATTGACTATGAAGAAACATTTGCTCCTGTAGCTCGCCTTACCTCTATTCGTAGTTTACTTGCAGTTGCTGCTGTCTGCAAGTGACCTTTATTTCAAATGGATGTCAAGAATGCCTTTCTTAATGGTGATCTCATTGAGGAAGTCTATATGCAGCCTCCTCTAGGATACTCTCATCGTCCGAACAAAGTTTGTCTGCTTTGTTGTGCAATATATGGTCTCAAGCAAGCTCCTCGTGCCTGGTTTGACAAGTTCAGTTCCACTTTGCAGCAATTTGGTTTTGCAACAAGTGCATATGATTCTGCACTCTTTATTCAGAAATCTGCCCAGGGTATCATCCTTGTGCTCCTCTACGTGGATGATATGATACTCACAGGCAGTGATCTTGATGGCATTTCTAATCTCAAGCAATATCTTAATCACCACTTTGAGATGAAAGATCTTGGTACACTACGTTACTTTCTTGGACTTGAAGTTTCCACTACCTCTGATGGATACTATCTTTCTCAAACAATGGTCTAGTATAACTCTTTATAGAGTAAGTCGTAGAGTCGCGTCTTGAAGAAGGGGACAGTGGGCATTTTTGCCCAAAAAATATAATATGGCATTATTTTCTACTGCGTGCCGTGCCAAATAGACCACTATGAATTATGCATCTAGCTTGAATCTCTTTTTTTCTGGGTAAACTTCAAGAATTTCTTAAACATGGGTAGATTACGATGACTAGAAAACTCTACAAAGGAAAACAGAGAACAAGGTTTACAACCCCATAACATATCTACCCAGCCCAAAAATACTGTTGTTGACCTACCAAACATAACCTATAACTACAAGCTAAAAAAGTTAAAAATAAAAAACGTAATCAAATCAAGAGGCCACATCTTCATCCGCAAACCCAGCACTCAACCTTCGCAAACTCAGCATCCTTCATTCGTCACTCCAGATTACCAATCAGACATGCACTATCTCACTACATGGTCATTATTTAAAACAGTAAGTACCTAGACATGATTATCAAAAAGTAATACTCTGTAATAGTTTTTGACACGGTTTCAATAGAGAAACTAAACAATATAAACACAAAAAAAGGGACAGTTGATGGGACCAAGCTTCAGTAACCACAAAACTTCTTACAAAAATGAAACAAATTAAGTTCTTACGAGCTTGACAAAGTTCATAAAGGGGATGATTGTATTCTCATTTAACCCGGAAGGTCGATGTGACAAATGTGTTACCATTTGTGCAATCACCATGTGAACCCATAACCAACAAGATACTCACGTCAAAGGAGCCTAATTGCTTATTAAAATAGCAAAAGTAAAGAGTAAACGATGCTATAAACAAAACAAACCTCAATATCTAGCACCCCTTAGAAGCTTGTTATTGCACCACAGGCATCTATATTTGCATGCAGAAAGTGTCATGATTTAGAATGAATAGTAAAACTTACTGGTCCAGCTAATAATGTCTTGTTTGCGCAAGAACTTACTGACTGTGTGCGCAAGTGCACAAAAGGGGGAGTCATCCTAGTTGCTCTGACATTGGACTTGAGTAAAGCTTTTGACCGGGTTTGTTGGGACTTTGTCCGTGGAATTTTTTTGGTACTAGGCTTTCCCTCGAATTGCGTCCAGCTCGTCCAGCAATGCTTATCCTTGCTCTCTTACTCTCTCCTTGTAGCATCCTGGAATTTTTCAGAATGTTAAACAATCAATCGGTCAATTTCTTAATCATTTAATAACCTAAATCCGATAAGAAAGCCCTGATGTGTATCAAAGCTTCTACTATAACTCAAAATCTCAATCACATTTTTTCTTAAATAATACTAAAATTAAATGATCGTAAAACTAAGTTAAACATTATTTTCCCTCTCAGGGGCTTAACTAAAAGGAATCATAAAATGTCCAATTGACTTCTTAGTCACGCTCTAATCACTCCAAATATCCTAATGCTGATGATCACCTGCAGAAAGGAAGTCAAAGGAGAGTGAGCTTTCGAGAGCTCAGTAAGGTCGAACAAAGATTTAAACAACAAAAACGATTCGGACAATTTTATATTTAAACCAAATAACAACTTTTAAAACAGAGAAACAGAACGATTTCAAATGATTTTCTTTATATAGTCAAATGATAATTTGAAAAGGGTTTTTCAAAGAAAATCACAACATTTCAATATAAACATAGGGAAGAGTATCAACTCAATCCCTTGAATCAATAATTATTTCAAAACACTTCAGTTGCAATAAAAGAGAAACATGAAACATTGAACATGAGCAGTACAATATAGTAAAGCCACCTCGACAGTACTCGATACGATTTACATATGCATATGTACACTGACTAGTCTATCTAGGTACTAGTTTAACCTAACCAACAAACCATCCTTATAACTCTAACAATATAGACCATCCTTATAACTCATAGGTTACTAACTCATGAAAAAATTGAGAAGCAATAAATAGAATTAAAAATATTTTACGATGATTGAGTCAATAAACAGATAAGTGGGAATCATAATTTCAAATGAACGCTAACTGGCACAAATTTGGGTTTCATGGGCAGTTTTTTAAAAGAAAAAAATATTTTTATACAATCATAGAAATCAACAATCAATGTATTTTGTAAAACTGTTATTTTAAACATTTGAAAACAAAATAACGAAATGAGGTTCGGATAGAAATCCTTACCTCGATCCAAGCTAAGCAATGCTACACAACCTCGATCAATAATCCTTTGAATCAACCTAAATTAACAATTTATTTGTTAGAACACAATCTATGTTTAATATACTATAAACTCTAATATCAACTACCCACCATGTGCTCACTTCTAACTCCGAAATCGCTCAACTTAAAGCGCGCCTCGCACGCGGCTAACTTACCGGAAAATTTCGTACACTTCTTAATGTGCAATAATATTTTAAATTAATTATAAATTATAATAAAATGATTTATAGCTTAAAACATTATAAAAAGTCAAAATATGAATTTTTTTGAATAAAAATAATTTCTTTAAATACAATAAAAACCCATAAATTACCAAAATTGCTTCTAGGTGAAAATAAAGTTCCATAATTTTTGTAATGGCTTTAAAATATGTATAAAAATTATATAAATTTAAATAAAAAATTAAAAGGAATTATAACTATTTTTAAATTATTCATTTTGCTAAAACCAATGCTATACAGAAACTATAGTAAATCAACTCTAAAATTTACGAAACTAAAACTGAGTTGTCTTTGTGATACAAAAACATTACTGAAATTTTTTCAAAACATTTTCATTAGTTTAAAGGCTCCAAAGAATTTTACTAGTCTAAGTTTTTATGAAAATAAAATTACCACAATTTCTAATATAGCTTAGCATATTATACTGTAAATTTTTACGTGCTAAAAATAACCGTGCACTAGTCTATGCACATGTCGATCACTCGATCCTAACTCTAAGCCTTGATACGTCTGTGCAAGCATACCCATTTCATCTTCTTCTCTGTCCATTACTCAGAACACAGCCACCAGTCCATAGTTACTGTTCACGCAGCTTCCTTTTACTCCCCATTTTCATCTCATAACCGCCACTTGCTCACACATGAAACACCACTCACACATACACAAACTCACACACACACACACACACACACACACCACACACGAATACACACTCACACATACATAATTCACCAGTCATGCCCACTGCCTCACGGCAGTGGGTCTCCTTCTTCCTCCTTCTCTTTTCGTCAACTTACCCACATATATGTAAACACATATAGTCACACACGCACATACACACACACACACACACACGAAACACCCAAACCCACTTCACCTCTCACACAAAATCTTCCACGCCGCCTCTCCCTTTCTTCTTACACACTCATAACACACTACACTACACATATATACACACATTAAGACACACCATTTCATACACTGCACACATTGCTTCTATCCTCTTCCCTCCATCCTTTGTCCAAACCCACCATCTACATCATGCTTCATATATATATATTTTTTAGTGGGATGCATTACCATAATGACCAAATAAATGTTACTCGTCTTCAGAAATTAGTGTATGCCATTACTTACTAGTTTGAAATTCTCATGCATGATTTTTCTGTCAAAAATAGCTCTCTCTCTCTCTCCAAACCCATAACTTCTCAGTGCTTCACAACACAACATACTCACACACAAAACACACGTACAGTACCCATTTCACCCACTTCTTATTCAGTCCCTTTACTTCTCTTCTCTTTTATTTAAACCCACTCTCACATCACTTAAGCACACCCTCATATAGACACAAAACACACATGCACCCATCAAACACTCACTGAACCTATGACTTCTCTTTTGCCATCCATCACCCCTCATACTCACACAAACACTCCCCACTTGCACACAATTACTTTCACGGCTGTACAACGGCCCAAATACGCACATATCATGAGTTTGCAGCCCTTCCATACACACGCAGGCTCTCTTGTACCCCCTAAAAAAAATTCTCAGCCCCTATACAGATAAAAGATTAAACACATTCAATGGAAAGATGGCAGAATATTTACCGAAAAATTGCACTTTGCCGGATCGAAAACATTGTCGGAAGAAGTCGTGCTTTGATATATCGCCGGAACATTGCCGATTTCAGCCTCTCTCTCTCTCTCTCTCCTGTTCTTCTTCTTCTTCTTCTCTCTATGACCGAAAGAGCAAGTCTGCTCTTCTTCTTTGGTAACCGAAAATAAAATATTAACCGCCTCCTTCTCTGTGACTTTCTATAACTGAAAAACCAAGATCCAAATTTTCTCCCTCTATTCATCCTTGGTTCCCCATCTTTCCAATTATATAGTTGACTTAATTTTTTTAAATAAATCAGATTTTGATTTTTTTGATTTTATGTATTTATTTATTTACTAACCCGCTCAAGTAATTGTTGCTAAAAATTTCCGGAAGTGTTTCTCACGTTTAATCATACTAAAGGCTCCAATTAATATCACTTATAGCAGCTATCATTAAATTTCAACTTATGGTTCATAAAATTTGTCGCTAAAGATTGTCGATAAAAATTCAGTTAAGCTAATCGTCACTAAATACTTTAATCATTATCCCTTAAAACAGTTAGCGTTAGAGTATAATTTATGGTTTCTAAAGTTGACAAAAATATTGCTCACCAATTCGTCGCTAAAGTTCCAAACAAAAAAATATCGATGCTAACTAAAATTGTCGCTAAAAAATATATTCGCTGCTAAAATTTCTAATTAGATTCGAAAAAATATCGGGGTGTTACACTCTTGGTGAATGGGGCCCCCACTCCGTTCTTCACTCCCTCTCAAGGTATTCGCCAAAGTGATCCCTTATCTCCTTATCTTTTCCTGCTTTGTGCGGATATGCTCTTGGATAGCGTACTCCAGTGGGAGCTGCGTGGGCTCTTTCAGGGCATTAAGGCAGGGAAATACTCGCCATCGGTTTCACATCTTCTATACGCCGACGATATTTTCCTTTTTCTTCAACTTTCCAAGGATGCTCTGAAAGACATTGAAGCAGTTAAAAAGATCTTGCATGATTACTGCTGCTTTTCTGGACAGTGTATCAATTGGGCGAAATCCTCCCTGGTCATTAGCCTTAATGCTAGTTTTGAGAAGTGCATGTTAATTGTGAGAGGGGGTTTGAGTTTTCTGGCTCTTCGACTTTTGGGAAATACTTGGGCATCTAACTAGACATAGCTGTGAATACGAAGGAAATTTTCTGATCGCTAGTCCAGAGAGTTCAAGACCGCTGTGCACATTGGCTAGGTTTGTTGCTGAAGAAGGTCGGGCGTGCAACGCTTATTTCTTCGCTCCTCTCTTCCTTACTAGTTAACTATATGTCTGTCTTTAAATTTCTCGTGGCTGTTTGTAAACAATTGGATCAAATCTTGGCTCATTTCTGGTGGTCTGGTGAGGCCTTGTGTCATTCTATCCACTGGATAACGTGGCCTTCACTGTGCCTCCCGAAAAACCGCGGCAGGTTAAGGTTCCATGATTTTTGGGTTTTCAATCAATCTTTTCTTACCAAGCAGGCCTGCAAAATTTGGGCCAATCCTCAGAGTCTAGTTGCACGGGTACTTTAAGGGCGATACTTTGCATGTCGACACTTTCTTCAACTGTCTCAACTTCATTCTTGGTCCTGGATTCGGGGGAGTGTCCTCGCTAGGCAATGCATTCTTAAACAGGGAGTGTAATGGCAAGTTGGTGATGGATGATCGATCTCGGTATGGATGGATTGGTGGCTACCTTGTGCCCCCCCCCACACACACACATCTTGCAACCATACCGTTCTATCGTCAATGCGGATTGGACGATCTCCCATTTGTTTATTGCCCATACTTTTGACTGGGATTTGAATATACTCCTTCCTATCTTTCTTGAGGCCATTATAAGTCATATCCTGCAACTTCGCTTATTATTTTTAGGGTCATTGGATCGCTCATTCAATGTCTTTTGTAAGGGTGAATGTTTTTCTGTCGCATCCGCTTATCTCTTTCTAGGTCGGACAAGTTCCAACGCACCCCCATCACGATATCCCTTGACTCGCACCTTTTGGTCTTGGCTTTGGATACTCCCAATCCCAGAGAAACTTAAATTCTTCCTATGGAAATTTAGTCATCAACGTCTGCCACTTCGGCCAAAGTTACTAAAATGACACTGCCCTGTCAGCATTTCTTTCCCATTATGCTTAACAAGCCCGGAAACCCAGGAACATCTTTTTTTTACTGTATTCATTTTTGATCAATTTAGGAATCTTATTTGAAAACCAAACACTCTCCTTGTCACCGGTTCCCTCTGCTTCCCACTGGCTCTCTCATTGGTTACTGCAATCGACTTCTCCACGTACCTTTGCTATCAGTGCGTTCTTTCGGGTTATGTGTATAGAAGTTATCCTCTGGTCCATCTTGTTAGGGTGCAATGCCCTGCTCTTTCAGGGGAATTTTTTTTGTGTTGGCTCGATCATTGCTCAATGTCGGGGTCTTTTGTATAGTATCATCCACACCTTAGCTTTTCAGATTTCTTGTCGTAAGGCTGACTGCGCCTCTCAGGCATATGACAAACCCTGATGTTATTGTGGATTACTTTGAACACTTTACCCCCCGCTGCACTCCATTTTTTTTCTTTTTTTGGATAATTGCGAATGCCTGCTGCCACCTTTACCAGTCTTTTGCTCCATTTCAGTTGTTGGGTCCCCCGTAGATCAAAAGTTTGGGGGTTGGTCTGGTATTGTTCAACAGGATGTGGTCGCCAATTGGCGCAGCTGTAGACATACTTATGACCAGGGATGAATTTGATGCTTTTCAGTTAGCCTTGCAGCTTGGTCTCAACTTGGTTATTAGGCTTTAGTATTATCATCTTATCTTTCTATTTCCTGATTGTTCTTTTCTGGTTCAGCTGATGGTGAGCCTTAGGGACTGTTTGACTGCACCTAACATTTTGTGTATAGTTCAGCCTAACTGCAGAGGTTTGCACTCAGTGCTGGCCACCCAAGGGAAATTAGCTCCTTTACTGCTTTTGTGACCCAATCTGATGCTGCCGTTCAACAGGAATGGATTGTTGATGTACAACTTGTCTAATACAGGGCATGCCGCGTTGCTCTACCCTTGTGGTGTTTTTGACTATTGTAGTTAGCCTTCTTTTGACATATGGATGGGGTTGTCATCGTCCTTGTTGGATGCCTTTCCTTTTCCTTTGTACATTCGACTGTTTGTATCTGGTATATATTTCCTACTCTTCAACCAAAAAAAAAGAGAATGAATAGTAAAACAAGTATTGAGATTCATCAATGACATGTGGTTACTTTGACTAATTCTATCAGTGTGCATCCCATTTACAACAATTTGCTTTCCGTGATAAAAACTTTACTCACTCATAAGATACTTTAAACACTGACCTTCCCCCCCCCCCTTTGCCCATTAAACAAAGCTTTAGAAATCATTTTTCACAGTACACCGACTTCCCTTAACAAAACTCACGCGACTAGCACCTAAAATTATGTAGCAATGTCTCCTCTAATTTTTTGTGTGTAAATTGTCTTCACTATGTATATGTAATACTATTGATGGATCACGTTTCGTTTAGACATTGAATTGAATCGCCATAAATAAGAGTTTGCATCTAGTTAGGCCGGTTTGAAAACGGGCCCAATATGTTGTCAGCTATCGGGCCATTTTAGAGAGACATCTCAGCCCCGTTTGTAGTTGGTGGGCCATTTTCACTTCAGACTGTATATGACTTTAGTAGTGTACTAGTTTTGATCCCGTACGTTGCATAGGAGAAAAATAATAAAAAAATCATTTTTAGTTATTAAAATGAGAAAATAGCCATAAAAATGTGAAATATACATTTTTCAATGAATGCTAAATTTCTTTTAACAATAATAAAAGCAATAATAGAACTCAATTTGATAATGTTGCAACTAAAAAGGAGATAATGATGCCCACACACCGAAGGTGCCTTTATATGTCGAACCATGACAACTTAAGAGGATGATGGAATATACAAGAATATGTATATTTGGTTGAACAAAAAGAAGTTGTTTCGAAAGGAGGATAGTGAAGGGCAATTAGGCCCATGCCGCAGTTTGATTGAGCCGGCAATGGCATATAGCCCATCCCGTAGTTGATTGAGCTGGCGACGGCACGAAGCTGATGGCGCTACGTCCATGCCGTAGTTTGATTAAGCCGGCGACGGCACGAAGCCTATCCCGCAGTTGATTGAGCCGGTGATGGCGTGAAGCCGGTGATGGCACTACGCCCATGCCGCAGTTTGATTGAGCCGGTGATGGCATACAGCCCATCCCGTAGTTGATTGAGCCGGTGATGGCACGAAGCCCGTGATGGCGCTATGCCCATGCCACAGTGAGGGGTCCTCGTGCCGGAACACTACGATCGGAGCCCTCAGAATGCCGCACACTCCAGAAAGTGGGTCGAAGCATGTTCCACGTCCATGGCGAGGGCGCATGGTGTGGTGAATAAGTGTGATGCCCGGAGGCCTGTAACATGATTGTGGCGCACGGGCGCGGCGACGACGGTCGCCGAGATATACTTGGTGCCGGGGCACATATCATAAGAATGGCGCAAGGGCACAGCGATGAACGTCACGGAGATATCACATATCATAAGAATGGCGCAAGGACGCAGTGACGAACGTCGCGGAACAATACTTGGTGTCGGGGGCACGTATCATGAGAATGGCGCAAGAGCGCAACGACGAACGTGGTGGAACAATACTTGGTTCCGAGGCACCTGTCATGGAAGTGGCGCATGGGCACAACGACGAAGGTCGCGGAGCAATACTTGGTGCCAGGGGCACGTATCATAAGCATGGCGCAAGGGCGCAGTGACGAACGTCGCGACAAAGGTGTGCGGGCGACGAGAGTCGCAAGCTGGGGCACGGACGAGGGCAAGGAAGGTCACAGAGATTACGCGCGGGTGACGAGAGTCGCAGAGATGGAGCGCGGACGCGGGTGATGAAGGTCGCAGAGATGGCGCGTGGGAGACGAGAGTATCGGAGCTGTCATGCGGACGCAAGCGACGAGAGGTCGCGAAGATGGCGAGCGGGCGACCAGAGTCGTGGAGATGGCGCGCGAGCGACGAGAGTCGGGTAGTTGGAGCGGGGGCTACGGGAGTCACGGAGTTAGAGCTCAGATGCGGGCGACGAAGGTCGCAGAGATGGCGTGCGGGCGACTAGAGTAGCGGAGATGGCGCGCGAGCTACGAGAGTCGCGGAGTTAAAGCGCGGGTGACGGGAGTCGCGGACCTGTCTCAAGAATGCGAGTGAAAGTGGGAGGACTAGTGAACGGTTGTCGCGGCGACGGAGCGTGGCAACGAGCGACGGTGGTTGCGACTATGGTGCGCAACTTGAGCGACGGTCGTTGGTCATCAAGATATGTGGCCGACCCCTCGAGTGGCTGACCTCCTCGGGTGGCTGACCCCCCTCGGTGGCCGACTCCCTTAAGGGGGTCGGCACACCAAGGTTGCTTCTCGAAGGGAAAATGCATGATGACTTGATTATGTGACGGTTTGACCGGCATGTGAGCGTTGAAAAGTTGACCGCTGACTGGGTGATGTGTCGCGCAAAGTGGGTCCCTTAGCGGGCCCTAGGGTGCGACCAAAATAGGGTATGAACAATAAGGTACCCCCAAACTAGGAAGACCTTATCTTAAACTGCAGAGCTGGAACAAGGCCTCATAGCAGGGGCACTCTCCAGACGAACTACTGCTTTCTCTTTCTCCTAAATAAAACTTGAGGCATGCTTTTTTGAGGTATATCGTCTATGTTACATGGACTTGGTGTCAGAGTCCGGATCGAATACGTGTCCGAGTGTTGGACTTACCTATTTTGGAAAATCAAGGACACGGGGACACAGATCTGCGTATGGATAAAGACACTGGGTATGAGAGGTTATGCTAACAACCTACTCTCTATGTTTGTTTTTGGGATTTTTCTTTTGAATTTCACACATTTTCTAACTGTTTGGCAGTGCTATAAATTTTAAGTACATAATGAGAGAACGAAAGTGTGCTGGATCCCATCAAAACACATGGGCTTTTTCCCCGTCAGAAATAAAAAGAGACAGACCTACATGATGTATGTCAAAGTTATCAGAAATTGGGTACTAATCTCTCCTCCCTCCCTCTTTCCTGAGCATATCTACTTCCCGATTCTCAAAAAGCTATAGATTATCTTCTTTTTTCCATCTCCACCTCCCTCAGCCCCCCGATTTGCATGTACGTGTTTTGCCTTTTAGCCATAACAGACGATGTGACGTGTCCTTTCGACAGATGACGAGTCCAATACAGCCCGTCTCTGGGTCAGGTCGTGTCGACACGCCCCCTGAACCCCAAAGTTATAGGTCCATGTAAATATTGGATATCATACATTGTATATACAAACCCTTTATGTTGGAAAATTAATTCAAGTTATCTAAGCAATGAAACTAATAATTGCTACCCTATAATCCCAACCGTTTGTTACCATGTTGTTATTTCAACGTTTAGCAACAAGTTTTTGCCACTCGAAGCGGGATTTAAAGTTTTCCGGTTCTTAAATAATTATGGCAAGTGTTATGATTTGACATAATTGATATTTTGGTCTTAGTAGCAAGAAACTCCTTGTAAGATGATGCTTCTCTCTAGAAAACAAGCTTCTGTGATCCCAAGTTAAGAGTTCCGTCGGATCGTGTCCCAAGTTAACATTGGAACTCGATCCCGTCAGCTGGACAGAGATGCATAAAAGAATCAGACAGTAATAGAAATCAAGCCCTCTTAAACTCATTGTTTCCCTCTTCCTCCAAGTCCTTAAAACTTCCTTCTCCATTGTTGACTACCCTCATCAAGGCAACAAAGCTTGTTAATCCTCCCTCCCTCCTGCGTTTCAATTCATTTTTTGCCCCATGTCGGGATATGTGCCGCCTAGAAATGTCTCGAGAAGTTATTGGTTTATCTTTGTTATTTTTAAAAGGAAGTAGCTGGTGGCGACTTCAAGTGACGATTACAAAGTAACAAGTCACTGTCACTTATGGTATTTTCAAGGAAAAAAGCTTGTACACCATAATTAGGTGTAAGATATATTAACCAAATCATAATACTCTTTGCACACTCATTTATTCAAGGTGCTCCCAACCAACCATAAGTTCTTACAGGTGCTTATGAGCCCCCACACCTGCCCCCGCTCTCGTGCAACTACGATTTTGGTAGCTTTATGCCAATATCCTTATTTTGTTGCTAATTAAGTACCTCTTTAGCGACACTTTATAGAGCAAGAGGAGAGGTTTTTTTTTTCTCCCCTAAAAGGTCACAAAAAATTATACTTTTGCAATTGCTTCAAACTTTGAAAAAGAGAGACCAAATTTTTTTGCAGTGTTTTCTTTTATTGTAATATAGAGAAAAAAAAAACTTGAGCTTGTGAGTTTACCTCAAGCGGCATACTTTGGAAGAATGCATGAATTAAGTTGCCAAGGCCAAATGTATAAACATGCCTCTGCACACAAAATGGAAAATAAGTTATTTTAAATTACAAAAAACATGGAATCTATATATGTGATATATGATAAGCAAAGCAAAAAACGCAACAAAGCAAAATTATAGCTTTATTGCCCGACATATCATCACATTATTATTTCCAACACAATAGAATTTATAAAATCATATGAATAGAAGTGTAGCTAAAGGTCTCCACTACTATCTTGGATGGAGTCTTTATTGTTAGAGTAATTAATTTCTCTATTAGTGAACCTTATGTGATTTGAAACTAATTCTAAACATCCTAAAACTCTACCTAACCAATACAGTAAGTATTAAGGCTTAATTCTAACTCTTACATCCCTGATAACATTCTCTCGTAAGAAAGTGGAAACCTAGAGATCCGGTAAATATATATAACGTGTGAGATTTACAAGAAAATAAGTGATGTAATAGTTGATTCAAGTTTCTTTTATGTAAATATTCTACCATAATCAATACGAAAAAGTTATCTATATAATATATAGCTTTTACAATCATTTAGTTCAGCTAAATATAGACCAGCGAGGTCCCAGAAAAGTTGCCAGACTTCTATCATTAATCAAAGTTACAAGAATAATTAACGTTGTTAGTAAATCTGATAGTCAAAAAGGATTTAAAGCTATGTAATATACATATTAGTCTCTCCGAAGGTCTTCAACATTATTTTACGTAGGGCTCCTTTTCTTAAGTGTAATTAATATACAGGAATAATAAGGGCTATATCACTAAGCCTTATATAGCTTATGTTGACTAAAATTATTTTATGCCATGTTTCTATCATTAATCAAACTTACAAGAATAATAAACCTTATTAGTAAATCTGATAGTCAAAAAGGATTTAAAACTGTGTACTATACATATTAGTCTCTAAAGGTCTTCAACATTATTTTACATAGAGTCAGTAAGGATTTAAAACTGTGTACTATACATATTAGTCTCTAAAGGTCTTCAACATTATTTTACATAGAGTCAGTCCCTTTGTTTAAGTTTAATCCATCTGCAGGAATAACAAGGACTAATCACTAAACCTTACATGACTTACACATTGACTAAAAACATTCTAAAATTCTATCAAACCAATATACTAATGAATTATAACTCGACTATTATTATATCCTTAAAGCAACTCTCTAACATAAAGACGAAATTTATCATATATAATACTTCCTCCGTCCCAATTAATCAATCAGACTTCCTTTTTTGGTTGTACCTAAAAAAATTTGATCAATTTCCAAATTTGGACACAATTATTTCACAGTTTCCAGTTTTACCCTTGTGCTACTATAACAAAATGACCCCACTTTCTCTATCTTAATATCTGATGGCTTCATTTCTCTGCTCAATCAGCGACTACCCACCTCATGACCCACGTCATTACTCTCTACCCTAACATTTTCTCTCTTGTACACAATTAACGCACTGCACTATCACCCTCGCCATTTTCAACCACGGCCACCTCCTCCTCCACCCAATTTGCACCTCCTTCAACCATCACCTTGTTGTCTCCTCCTTCCCCCAAAACTGCACCTCTTCACCCAATGCCACCACTGCCTCCTCATTCACCAGAAATGGCACCTCTTTCCAACCACCGTCACTACTGCCGCCTCCTTGAAGACAATGATTCAGAACCATTTACATCTGATTTGTTCTCTACTTAAGTTGCAGATCTGGCTTTGATAGGTATTTAACTTTGACATTTAGATTTTTTAAATACCGTGGGTCACATTCAGTTCTAAATCTCAATGACGATTATTGTAGAGGGCGGTTTGGGGTGGTTGAGGTGGCTGTGGTTCTCTAACAGCCAAAAGATTAGCAATCACGATGTTTGCCCAAGGCAACCGGCTGGGCGTTTACCTAGGCGGCAGGTCATGCGACAAGGGGTTCCACTCTAGAGCATAGTCAAAGTGATCCGCGACTCGTCATACGACTACGCACCCAGGCGGATGACTAGGCGAGGCAGACGATTAAGCAAATGACAATGTCGGGCGTCGTCAGATTGTGACGATGATGTGAGATGATGACTACCATAAAGTTTTCTTTTCAACTGCATGTAACTTGTTCTGGGTAATGTTCCCCTTAGATTCCCCATTTTCGAAGTATCGAATCTGCTCCTCCAATATTACCAAAGCTGAAAAATGGAAGAATTCTAGATGATGAAAAGTGAGTACTCAAAAAATCTCCGGCAGTTGGATTTAGCCAATCACTTGTTTCTTAGGATACTTAACTGGACCGAGGTAACACGGACAGGGTGTTGGACACTAACATCGACGGGGACACCGCAATTTCTAGAAAATCAGATTTTGGATACTGCAGGACACTGTATATATATTATATATATATATATATATATATATATATATATATATATATATATATATATATATATATATATATATTAAAAACATTCCACAATCTAAAATTACAAAATAACTAAGTCAAAAAAATATTTCTGAAATTAAAGTATTAGACAAAATAACTAGGTAGAGAGAGAGAGAGAGAGAGAGAGAGAGAGAGAGAGAGAGAGAGGGACTTTCTTCACTTAATCAGTACAAATGCAAGAAACGAGTCAAACGACTCTTGGCAGATGGAGACAAAAAAAAAGAAGAAAGAAAAAGGAGACGAGATTGAGGAAGGGAGACTTTCAGAGAGGGGAAGGGAGACTTTCAGAATAGAAGAAAAATGAGACGGGATTGAGGAAGAAGGACCTGTGGGTCAGCGACGCGGCGGAGGACCTCAGCGACGATAAGTGAGCTCTGGCGATGGCGACGGCGACAGCTGCTTCGGCTTGAAAATGTTGGCGACTGAGCTCCGGCGACGGATCCGAGTCGGTAATGGCTCAGAGGGCACCCGTGAGGCGAGAGAGAAGGAGACGACCGTGAGGTAAGAGAAGCAGATGGTCCGACACTGCTCCATGCCGTATCCCACACTCCTCGGCGAAGTGTCCCACACGGTGTCGGAAATTAAAAAAAATTTCAACACCGATCGGCGGTGTCCGACACGTGTCGGCTGGTGTCCGGGTGTCGGGGTGTCCGTCCGTTTAGGACACCATACCTCCACCTAGGAGAGACGTCCGTGCTTCCTATAACTGGACATATCTCATTTCAACCAATGTTTGGAATTTTTACTGAACAAGACAGTAACATGAGGAAATGCCAGTCTTGTCTTGTGGGCCAGACTATGTAAGACAGTAAAAGAGGAAAGTATGCAAAATTTTGACGACTCCTTCTAAAACTCAAATTAACCAATATCCTAACATTTTGTGACTAAATATCTAGTATAGTATCCCTAACAAAACTCCTTGATATAAAAGAAAAATTATTACCATAAAAAAGCAAAAATAATATATAAGGTATAGAAGAAAAAGTTTGAGTTAAGATTTATTTAGATTTATCATATCAAAAAAACAATTTAATCGTAAACAACGCAAAAAATTATCAATATGATATTAGTTATGATAAATCAAGATATAAGCCATACTTTTTTTAAATGGAACTCGAGACCAAAAAAAGTGACTGTATATCTACAAGAAATTAAATTTGCGAGAATATGAAGGCTAATTAGCAAGTCTTATAGTGTGATATGAAAAGTTATTTTAAGCATTAAGACTTAGAGCTTCTAACGGCGACATATAATAATTTATGACTTTCTAACTTTGCAATAGATGGTATACTTAAAATTTTGAAATCTCAACGCTTGTTGCTTAGAGTTTGTCGTAATATTTTAACTAAAATTCTCATGGAAAGCAAATTGAAGTCTTCTAAAACTCTACCATATTAATATACTAACATATTAGGTCTTACTTTGATTAGTAACGAGTCAAAAGCATTTTCAAAACAAGGACATGAACTCTTATAAATATAAAAAATTTGGTAGTGTCAACTCTGTACCCTATAGTTAACCAAATTCAACTTCACTTGCTACAAAAGTACCGTATCAGTACCTCAAACTATTTTGCCAACCCGAAACAGTCCGATGTTTGGTGAAGCCTCAGAGACGTTAAAATTTTAAGGGCAAATCTGGCAGTCATGAAAAATATTTTCACAAACACACGTGAGCTGCATTTTCCTCCATTTTGTAATCCATGTCATTTTCAAATAATGACATGGAATTAAACATTTTTGCTGTAAAAAATAAACAATTTTAATTACCAAAAACAATAAAAACAAATATAACAATTGCTATCTTTTTCATTTTGTATCCCACTCTCGCTCTCTATTTCTCACCCCAACAAAACAACCACAGCCACCTCCATGGTAGAACAACCACTGGTGTCACCTCCAATACTGTCGCCACCACCACCACCACAATTGACTACCTCCAAGCCAGCAAAACAACCCCCACAAAGTCAGTCTCGATATCACGGTCATACAGACACAAAGTTGCTAGAAACACTATATTTTTGCACAAACTACATTGTTTCTGCATACAGACACAAAGTTACACTTGCCAGGAGGTCGCTAAAGGTTGCAAATTTTGTTAAGTTTAAGGTTTAACGAGGTTCTGACAAAATCAATATATCATTCCGCAATGCTAGATGATCCTCTTATGAGCAACAAGGATCTCAAAAAAAACCAAACATATCCGTTACTCAGGCAAGCATAAGTGGACCAAAGTAGGAGAGAAGGAGATAGATACTCACAGCAATAGAGCTTGAATAGTATCTGAAGTTGTGTCCAGGGGATAGGCTCGAACAGATATATCCTAAACTGTTAGAGTCCAATTTCCTTTGACAAATTCGAAGTTGGCCGAGACGGTCTCCGAACGGCAATGAGACAGGTGATCTGAGAGGGAGTATTGGTTGGACCACTGTCAGAGAATCGCGTCAATGAAAACCCCAAGTGAGTTAACTGTGGAGTGTATGCACAATTGGTGACAGTGAAGAGCTTGTCTTTGATCTCCGGAGTACAGCTAATTATGCCCTTTAACAACTTTGGTCGGCCAAATAAACATAGATATCAGGCCCTAAATAACAAATAGAGGTGACCTTGGTCTTCATGCACTAATAGACTAGTGAATGCATTGCTATGATCTTAAGGCCACGCGTCTTGTGATCGAGTTACTTCTTAAAAAGAACTTGGCAATCTATGTTTCTGTAACTAGTTTAGGTTTGTCGCTTTTAAGAGAGGTTTAATAGCACCACATACAACACCAAACTATCATAAATCTTGGGGTTGAAGTGCAACATAGGGACTAAATATTATAAGGACGTTAGAAACATAATAAGTATGTCAAAATGGATAACAAATATATATTGTGACAAAGAAGTAACATCTTAATTAGTCTGACTTGATAAGGAGGACAATAGAAACTAAAGGTAATAGGTAAGGTTAAACACAAGGAAGGGCATGTTGAGATGTCCGTTCAGAAAGCTGCTTCCCATGCTCTAGGTCCACTCCCTTCTCCAGTTTATCCAATTGCACTCACATCCCTGCAAAATGACCATTCATTATGTCAAATGAGCTACAAGAGTAATACAACCCTCACTACCACAACTAAAGTTTAGAAGCTTTCTCTGGACTGCACCTTGAACTTAAGCTGAGAATTGGCATAAACGCTTGCCAGTGTTTCCATAGAAAAAATGGACAAATGCATGTAGCCCCATCCTCTATCAAAGGCATTTTAACGGTGAGATTCTAAATTTTCTTTTATTATTAAGCCTATACAGCAGTATCAAAGCCGGTATATTATATCGAGTACAGAGGACCAGAATCCACTTGCTATAGCAAATTTCTTCCTTCAAAAGCATACAACAAAACTTTTGTGGCTTGACTAGTAAAAACCACGAATGTGAATACAACAAAAATCTTGCTTGAAATTCGATTGGAAGACGTAAACATTATCGGAATTGATACAGAGCCCTAAGTATCAGGTTTTGGTTTGAACTTGATTGCAGTTTAATCATTGAAGCTATCGTAACCTGACAACTAAATATGTGATTGTTTTACACTGATGGAAGTTTCTAACTGAGAAATATATAAGTGAGGTTTGTCCTGCGTAAGATATTATTCACTCTTGCTTTTGTTCTTAGAATTAGTAATGTGAATGCACATGTTAACGATTTTGAAAAATCATGATCTGACAGCAACTGCAATGTGAACCATCATAAAGAATCAAGGACATGAAAATACGCAGGTAATGCTAGAAGAACCTTGCCATCATTCTCCTTTTCATATCATCGGTATATTCATTCTTTTATTGCAAACAGCAGTCTAGAATGGAACATCCATGGTCAGTTTTGGGATGTTCTGCAGTCCATCATCTAGTCTCCGCTATATATAGATAGAAAGTGTGTCCACCCTTAAGGGGCAGCTTCTTTTTCGGGTGGATCCAAGCAAGTTATCAGCAAAGTGACACGGGAGCAGGAGGAAATTGCAACAATCAGGTCCGGTAAGCTTCCGTGGACCTTAAACATCTAATTTGCATATATGATGTGCTTGATGGGTGGTGTTGTGTGAACAAACACTGAAGCTGAAAACAGACTCCAAATCAAGTATCTAACAGAAAGAATAACTTCCGTATGAGAAGCAAACTAACCAAACCAGCGGGCGTACAGTTTGGCATAGAAGATCTTGGAGGCACATATATGGTAAAAATTACAGGGAAATAAAAAAAAATGAGTTCTTGGCTAGGTCGTCGCCAATGGTCCAACAGAAATGAGGGAAACTAGAAATAGGTTAAGCTCTCACAAATCAGAAACATCATAAATTCATTAAGCAAGAAGAGATGAAAGCTACTTAAAGTTATCATGAGCAAGAGAGATGGTGCTTGATTGTTGCAAAAAACAATTGTACTACTGATACATACAACCAAGACCAAACAAACCCTTGCACAATGCTTATAGATACTACTCACTATTGAAAACAATAACAATCTCATGGGCCACATAATAACAACTAACAACGTAGTCTCGAGTGAGTGAAAGCAGGAGAGGATATAGATACTTAGAGAGGGAAAACTTGGAGGGAATTTAGAGCTGTGTCCAGGGGATAGGTTCGAACAGAAATCTCCGAGGCTGTCACAGTCCCATTGCCTTTGAAAACTTGGAAGTTGGCAGAGACGATCTCCGAATGGCAATGTGACAGGAAGTCTGGGTCAGAGTATCGAATCGGATCACCGTCAGAAGATATTGTTTTCAACCACATCAAAGAAAACACGTCCCCACCTAAGTGAATGAACTGTGGAATATATGCGCATTCTGTGACAGTATAGAGCTTATCTCTGATCTTCTGGGTACAAACAATTTCCCCCTCAAAGAACTTGTGTGCGGCTATATCAAACACAACGATACAGTCTATATCAAGCCAATACAGACAGCCACCCACCAGCACTGGTTGACAAATACCACCAAGTGGAAAATTGACACCCAACTGCTCCCACGAGTTGTTGGATATAGAATAAATAAATAGAGCGCCGGAACGCTGGGATCCAACAAGAATCCTTCGTGAACTATCGTCGAACATAACGGCAAACACCCCAACAAAAGGAAGAATGTGGGGAGGTGGTGGTAGAGGAAACCATTGAGCCAGATCGGGGTCAAAAACCTCAGCCCACGAGTTGCCAGGGTTTAATTCGGGAAGGATGCCGCCGAAAGTATAGATTTTTCGGTCAACCGTGACCGACGTAGCGGACATCCTGGGCCTGTTCATGCGAGCCGAAGAGGGAACCTGGTGCCACCCTTTATCAGCACGCAGAAGGTCACCAAATTGAACCTCATCAGTTGGCGCGGAGTCGTGACAGTGTCCTCCCATGCTGTAAATACAAGTGCCAATGGCAGCAATGGAGCTTTCAATCGAGACAATTCTGGTCTTCCAGATTGCACTACTCTTCTGCTTGGTGGTATTGGTGGCCGACTGCTCCCCCAAAACACCTCTCTTTCTCTTGCCTTTTTCCGCTGTGGACTCGCCGTCAAGAGTGAGAGTGTACCAGATGTGCCTGTTAAACTTATAACAGTATTTCTGGGGTCGCCCACAAACTAGGACCACTTTACCTCCAACCCCCGAAGCAACGCCTAATTGCAGGTGCTCCACCAGAGCAACGCCTAATTGCAGGCGAGCCCCGACCACCGCTTCCTCCTCGAGAAGAATACTTACCCGACATACTTAGACGTCGATTGCAGAACTCGCTTGCGATCAGCTATGGGAGAATAAAACTTAATTATCAGTGGACGAGGACTAAAAAGGACTGAGGACGACGGACAACCGGTGAGAAGTCTAGAATTACTCTCTTCCAAACCCTAGTTCTTACAAATTTAAAATAAAATTTAATAGGTGTTAAATTTTAATTGGTTACAAAATAAATTTTAAGCGCGAACTCTAACCATTCAACCTCGTAACCTCTATTCTTCAATTTCACAATTATTAATTAATATCATTTCCATATGTAGCACCCGATTTTAGTTAACACTCTTCTCCGTGCATAGCACGGGACTTTAGTTAGCGTTAATTACTCAATTTGTAACGATCTAATTTGTGAGACTTACTCCCTTTCTATCATGAGTAACCTTGCTTTTACCATCGAAGGATGGGATGTCAGAACATAACTTTGGCTTGATTTGTTGACTTGATCAATAAACGTAGGTCATCTTCTTTGCATTCTTCATTGTGAAGAGCAAAGTTTTATATTTTGTCGGTTAGCAAATCAATAAATTGAGTGTTTATTTTGGGTTAAAATTCATTTGTTCTTGGAGCAATTTATTTTAATTGCCAACACGGGAGGCTCGGTGGTGGTTGAGTTATACTCAACCTTTAAAATAAAATAATTAAATTAATCAAGTTAAATTAAGCGGATATATTTGAATATGAATAAAAAAAAAGTAACATCCCGAAATTTTCGGAATATTAACACTCACTCAATCACTTACACTAAAACAGAATATCCTCAACTCATCAAAATAATACCACAAGCTGTCAGAGCAACTAAACCATCAATTAAATCATAATCCTAATAAACCGTCATAATTAATTAGAACATCAAAACTAAGTTCAAAAATCTTCAAATAATAATGTTAACCCACGAAGGGGTTCTAGTAATCAACACTAACTTAACTCAATTTAATTGCTCTCGCTCGGCTCTAATCCGTGCAAGCAACCTCAACCTAATACTGGCTATCACCTGCAGAAAGGAAGTCAAAGGAGAGTAAGCTTTCGAGAGCCCAATAATGTCGATCAAAGATAAAGATAACAAAACGATTCGGACGAGTTTTTCATATAGAGTCGATCAAAACTTTTTAAGAGTATTTTCAATAAAATAAAACATTTCTATATAGATTAATAATACGAACGGTTTTACATTCAAGTCCAAATAACATCATTTCAAATCGTTTTGTTTGTTTTTTTTTTTTGATGAAATCACTTCAATTCGATATAGACATAGGAACAGGTATCGTCTCAATCCCTTAAATCAATAATCATTTTAAAACAGTTAAAGTGTGATAAAACATAAAGATGAAATATTGAACATGAGTAGTACGCTTTAGTAAAGCCACCCTGGCAGTGCTCGATACATTTTATATATGCATATATACACTGACTAGTTCATTTAGGAACTAGTTAAACTCATCCAACATACCATCCTTATAACACCAACAATACAGACCATCCTTATAGCTCACAATTTACTAACTCATGTCAACATTGAGAAGCAATAAATAGAATTCAAAATAATTTATGATAATTGAATCGATAAAACATATGAGAATAAATAAAGAATTTCAAACGATCGCTTAAGGTTTAAGCTAGGGTTTCACGGGCAATTGGAAACATTTTTATATCAATCATAAAAATCAACATTCAATGTAGTTTATAAAACTGTTATTGTAAGTATTTGAAATTAGAGTAATGAAAGAGGGTTCAGAGAGAAAATCCTTACATCGGTCCTTGCTAAGCAATGCTACACAACCTCGATCAATAATCATTTGAATCAAACTAAATTAACGATTTATTTGTTAGTAAACAATATATGTTTAATATACTATAACGCTAATGTCAACTACCCACCACGTGCTCACTTCTAACCTCAAAATTGCATAACTCGAAGCGGGTTTCGCACACGACCAACTCAGCTAACCGACAACCTTGTACGCTACTAAATACGTAACGATATCCCAAGAGTCATAATAAATTTCAATAAAGCAATTTTATAGCTTAAAACATTAATAAAAGTCAAATATGAATTTTTCTGAAATTTTGAATATATTCGAATTAAAATAATTTCCTAAATGCAGTAAAAACCCATAAATTGCCAAAATTGCTTCTAGCGAAAAATAAAATCCCATAATTTTTGTAACAGCTTTAAAATATGTATAAAAATTATAGAAACTAAAATCAAAAATTAAAAGGCACTAAAACTATTTTTAAATTATTCATTTTTTTAAAAACAATGCGATACGGAAACCATAGAAAATCAACTCAAAAAATTGTCAAATTCAAACTAAGTCTTATTTATACCATAATGACATCACTATAATTTTTCCCAGCATATTTTCAGGGTTTAAATGCTCTAAAAGGATTTTACAAATCTGAAATTACAGAAAAATCTAAAAAATACATGTGATTTTAGAAAATTATGAAATTATGCCTTAAATTCTAATATAGCCTAACGTACTATACGGTTAAATTTTGTATACTAACGATCACTGTATAGTATTCAATGCTCTCGTCATGTCTAAAGTTAACTAAATACCCGATCTGCGCTTCCCTTCTTTTTCCCATGGGCGCTCTCTTAACTAATGCACTCACTGACCAACCATTTCTTCTCTGCCCAGAACACAGCTCACATCCGCAGCTGCCGACACCACTTCTTCACACGCTAATTTTTCACACACATTGCTCATATATATATATATATATATATATATATATATATATATATATATATATATATAGGGAGCCGATCCCTATCGACCGGTGGAGAAATAAAATTTCTCCACCAAATCGCTATAAAGAGTAGCGGTTGCCATTATTACTCGCAAATACACAACCGCAACACTTTGTTGCGGTTGTACCCCCCATGGCCCCCCTCCCCCTTCCCCCCGTCTCCCCCCCAGCCCCCCCGCCCAACCATAACTCTTTGTTACGGTTGGCCCCCATTCCCCCACGTGGTGTCCCCCTTCCCCGCCACGTGGCCTTCCCCCCTTCCCCCATGGCCCCCCCTTCCCCCTCCCGTGATGCCACGTGGTGTCCTTCCCCCTCACTCACGGATTTTTTTTTTCTGTCTTTTTTCTTCTCTTTCCTTCGCTTTTTTCTCTTTATAATCCCTCCTCCCCGAACCCTTTCTTCCACTCTCCATCATCTTTACCAACTATCTTCATACTCCATATCTCACCTACAACAATACAAACAAAAAAAATTTACGCTAGAAGCTCGGTGGATAACCGCTAGAAGATCGGTGAATTTTTCTTTAAATATATCAAGTCAAAACAAGTAAGTATTTTTTGGATTTTCTTATAATTCAATGTTAATTTCAAAGTTCAAAAATAGTCATTGTAGACTCAAATCGAAGATAACAAAAATACAAATTGAAGGAAACAAAAATCAGATCAATCGGAGATCGGATGAGCGGTATTACATTTATAGATTCCAAAATAGCGATTTTTTAGGGCGTCTAAATTAGAATTTTTCACAAATTTATAAAAAATAGCTAGAGCTAGATTTTGCCAAAGTACGAAAAAGAGACCCTAGTTATTTTTAAAAGATCTATATCAGGGAAAAATTTCAGATTTTTTCAAATACTGGAAAGGGGTTAACTGATATAGGGAACCTTGAAACTTTGCACTGTAATTTAAAATATCAAGCCAGCGCGATTTCGCGCAAAACTTTTATGAGAACCCTAGGATGTTGGGAAGTTCCATCCCCTAGGAATTCGGGCCATTCCGAAGTCGTTAGCTATTTTTTGGCCGAACGGGCTTTTAAGCGCTCGATCCGGACACCGGTTCGAAATTTTTGGGCAAAAAGTCCGTAGAATACTTTTTAGATCAAGAATGAATTCGGGAAGCTTAAAATAGCATTTCAATGCACTTTTGAGATTGTTCTGATGCCAGGGGCATTTTGGTAATTTGCCACCCCGAGAGGGGTATTTTGGTAATTTTACGGTGTTAAGTTTTTCAAAGGACTTTCTAGTCCAGAAATGTAAGTAAAACACCTGAAAGGTTGTTTTGAAGCTGGTTTGGGGCGTTAGGGTGATAATGAACCCCCGGGGGCATTTCGATAATTTGCCGCTCATCGGGGGTATTTTGGTAATTGAACATTGTAACACAATTGGAAGAAATAATTTTGGTTTAAGACACTCTGTGTGTTCCTAGGGTGTAACACTATGTGTGTTTAATGTGAATACGAAACGTAATTGTCGCTAAAGGTGAAAACTTAATTAGACAGTTTTTCACAAATTTATAAAAAATAGCTAGAGCTAGATTGTGCCAAAGTGCAAAAAAAAGACCCTAGTTATTTTTAAAAGATCTATATCAGGGAAAAATTTTAGATTTTTTCAAATACTAGAAAGGGGTTAACTAATATAGGGAACCTTGAAACTTTGCACTGTAATTTAAAATATCAAGCCAGCGCGATTTCACGCGAAACTTTTATGAGAACCCTAGGATGTTGGGAAGTTCCATCTCCCAGGATTTCGGGCCATTCCGAAGTCGTTAGCTATTTTTTGGCCGAACGGGCTTTTAAGCGCTCGATCTGGACACCGGTTCGGAATTTTTGGGCGAAAAGTCCGTAGAATACTTTTTAGATCAAGAATGAATTCGGGAAGCTTAAAATAGCATTTCAAAGCACTGTTAAGCTTGTTCTGATGCCAGGGGCATTTTGGTAATTTGCCATCCCGAGAGGGGTATTTTGATAATTTTACGGTGTTAAGTTTTTCAAAGGACTTTCTAGTCCAGAAATGTAAGTAAAACACCTGAAAGGTTGTTTTGAAGCTGGTTTGGGGCGTTAGGGTGATAATGAACCCCCGGGGGCATTTCGGTAATTTGCCGCTCATCGGGGGTATTTTGGTAATTGAACATTGTAGAATTTTCCACAAGTGGAGGAAAGAGTCTTTATTTTTATTTTATTTAATTCTATGACTTGTTGAGAATGATATAATTTTTATTTTTTAGATTTCAGTATAAATATGGATGCAACTGGAGGAAATACTTTTTGTGAAGATTCTGATCCACCTTACTTGGGTCAAGTTTTTCAAACACTGGACGAAGTTGAAGCATACTATAGAGCATATTCGAAAACGATAGGTTTCGGTATTAGAACTAAGACTACTAGAAAACGGGCGAATACAGATCAAATTTGTGGAAGACTATTTGAGTGTCATAGAGGAGCACCGTATGTACCCCCGGTTGTTCGGATCAGTGACGAAGGGCCATCAAGACAAAGAAAACGCGACACATTTTCGGGTACTGGCTGCAAGGCCCATGTGTATGCAGTACACCGGAAAAATGAAAACCATTGGGTTGTGACGGGAGTGGAGTTGAGCCATAATCATCAGTTGATGACCCCTAGTAAGATTGGTCAAATTCATCAACACCGAGAAATAAGCGCGGCACACAGACAACTGATATTTACAATGGCCGAGGCTAAAATTCCACCTTCTAGAATGATGGGGGTTTTCTCAAGCCAGTCTGGGGGATTGACAAGTTGAGTTTCAACGAAGTAGACCTTCGAAATGAACTTCGTGCTCAGAGGAGAGAGTCTTTCGGTAAGAGTGATTCTCAAGCTACACTTGATATCTTTAGGCACCTTCAGAGTGAGAATTCTGGCTTTTTCTATAGTCTCCAACTGGATGATGAGAACCGCATTAGTACTATATTTTGGGCGGATGCCCGTTCTAGAGCTGCTTACCAAAATTTTGGGGATGTTGTGACGTTTGACACCACATACCGCACAAATAAGTACTCTATGCCTTTTGCTCCGTTCACCGGGGTGAACCACCACTATCAGTCAATCTTGTTTGGCTTTGCCCTGCTTAGGGATGAGACGGAGGAGTCATTTACGTGGTTATTTGTGTGGTAGTTTGAGCATTTTTTGCGTTGCATGTTTGAGAGACCCCCGATTGCAATCATCACTGACCAAGATGGAGCTATGAGAAATGCAATTGCAAAAGTTTTTCCGAATACGCGGCATCGTTTTTGCACATGGCACATTAAGAAGCACGTCATGGAACATCTATAATCTTTGCGATCCGGATATGATGACTTTCATGAAGCCCATAACAACTGGACAAAAAGTCAGAGTATTAAAAATTTTGAGGCCAAATAGGTTGATTTGAATGACAGGTATGACTTAAAAGAAAATTGGTGGATTCAAAATATGTACAACCTATGTGCACATTGGGCAAAGCCTTTTCTCAAAGATACTTTTTTCACTGGCATGACCACGAGTGGACGAAGTGAAAGCATACATTCATTTTTTGACTGGTATGTGAATTCTAATACCATGTTGAATGAATTTATTGTGAAATATGACAAAGCAGTTTATAATCGAAGGTATGCCGAGGAAGATGAAGATTTTAAGACCATGAATTCCAGAGCAGTCTTATCATCTGATCATCCAATTGAAGCAAGAGCTGGAGGATGCTATACTCGTAGTTTGTTTGAAATCTTCAAGAAAAAATGGAATGCTAGTGTTAGCTGTTTGCACATAACATTGAGTAAGGAACTTGACGTCACAAGGTACAGGGTGGGTTTGATAACTGTTGATAAAGAGAAATGGCGAATTGTTCACTATTATTCGTCAGAAAGTGTTAAGGCTACTTGTTCATGTGCTAAATTTGAGACGGCGGGAATATTATGCAAGCATATCCTTTATATATTGAAGAAAAAGAAAGTAATTGATCTTCCTGAGTATTACGTTTTGCCTAGGTGGACAATTCATGCTCGGTATAAGGTGGGAGATATTGGCGATCGAGAGGACGAGGTCGGTAGCCATTCAACTCAAAAAGGAGTAAGCCTTCTAACATTGTGGTCTGTTCGAGCAAAATTTTCGAAGGCAATAGATAATGGAAGAAATTGTCCTTCAGAAATACGTGAGATTGATGCATGGCTTAATAGCTTTTTGGAAAAGCCAGCTGCAAGAAACAATGTGGAGAAACTTGTTGGCAACAAAATGGTTAGTCAAGTTGGTTCAAGTACAAGTGTTTCTCAAATGGAAAGTATGCATCAGATTTCTATACGTGACCCAGCTGCCCCTATTAAGACCAAAGGGCGCCCAAAGGTTGCTACTAGGTTGAAATCTTCTATCAAATTGGCAAAAGAAGAAAAGAAACAAAGAACTTGTACCTATTGCCATGGAAAAGGCCATTACTGAACTGGTTGTGCTAAGCGAAAGGTATATTTTGATGTCAATCTCACATACAACTTTTTTTGTTTCATGGTAATATCATGTTGCATGAATCATTTGAACTGTATATACTAACTTATAAAGGTGTTTGTTTCATGGTAATATCATGTTGCATGAATCATTTGAACTGTATATACTAACTTATAAAGGTGCATGATTTCAGAGGGACGAAGGAGAGGGCAATTTTGTTCAATAGTTGCGTAAGATTTGGTACGACATTCTTATTTTCTTGGGTGTCTCTCTCCTTTTTTTACTGGTTTCTTATTTATTAGTTTTTTTGTGTATGACGTTGATTCATGTTGTGCTTTCGTTTCTCCTGTTTTTTTATTGACATAATTGAATTGTCTTATTTGTATGTAGAAACACTGCGAAGCGGAAGTTTAGATTACATAAGGAGCACGCACTTTGGACTTGCAAAGGCTATTGCAAGGGATTTATGTTGAGAGTCCAAGCTTAGTTTTGGGATTTTAATGTTTTTGACATTCTTGATTATGGATATATGTGTCCTGTTAGGATTTGGTGTTTTACTGAACTAAGATTGTTAAGGATAAATTTTACCTTTGATTGAGGTGTTCTTAGCGTATTGATTTGCCTCGTCTCCTGTTATTCATTACCGGTGCGGACATGATTATGAATAAAATATGAGATCAATGTCTAAAATGTGAGATCAACAAAATATAAGTGCATATGATACAAAGATTGTCGTCTATCATAAAAAAAACGGATCTTGGACATGATCATGCCATAACTTAAAGAAAGCCAAGTACAATTTGATGAAAAGAAATGGCAGTGCAATATATGAGAGTTAAAATAATTCGTCAAGAGATTTCTCAACTCGACGAATTTCATATGCAAGGCAACAACGGATTATTATCCGTGGATTAATGCCAAAATAGTTTTATTGCTGCTATTTAAGGGTGGCCGAGTTAACCATCTTTACTTGAGCTAGAAAGTCTTCTAGCGAATCAAGAGAGTTTGGCAAAGCAAATGACAGCCCTATCTGTCAAAGATAATGAAGAAGCACTCTTTGTGGGACGAGGAAATAAGTCTGGAAACAAGGATAAGAAAAACCAAGGAAGCCTCCAAACAGGGAAGCTTCAAATGGTCGAGAATCAGAAAAGTAAGAATCCAACTTCAAAACCAAAGTGACCTATTACAATTATGGTAAGGCTGGCCATTTTAGCAGCTGAAGGAGATGTATAAAAAGTACATCAATGTAGTGATTAGTCTAGAATTCAGAATTAATTTTGCTTTTTGTCATATTTGAAATGTATTTGAGGTTTTATACGCTTTTTGCAGACTATTATCATTCCACTAGCTATATGCCACCATTTGGGAGAGGGCATCACGAGCAATCTTACGATGGATCCTTGGATGGTCGAAATGGTACATGACCGGCCAAAGCAGTATAATAGTCATGATTGCGGTGTTTATGTGCTCAAGTACATGGACTACTTAGCTCGTGCGGAGATTCTCGAATCTACGACTTGGTCTCGGAGGGACGCCATGGCATTTAGATATAGGATAGCTTGGAAGCTAAAAAAGGATAAAGCTAGACGTCGTCCTTATTATTATGGATGTAATCGACACTTGTTGTTACAATTCACTTCTAGCTTGACTATTGTTATAATTGTGAGATGTATTACAATTGTGAGACGTTGGCCTTATTATTATTTATGAATTTTGGATGTTAAGGTTTGAAATTGGATTGCTGGATTGTTGAAATTTGTATTAGATTGTTGACATTTATATTGGATTGTTGGCTGTTGAAATTGTGCAGATTTGTTTTGGCATAAAGTGAGAGAGATAAAAGTATGAATGCCTTCCTAAATCCAATAAGAAGCTAAGAAAAAAAAAAATTAACCGCTTCTGTGAGTAGCTGTCAGAGATACTGAGAAGCCTCTCTAATTGCCACTCTTTGTAGCGGTTAGGATGCTTCTCAGCATCTCTAATCGCTAGTCACAGAAGCGCTTAATTTTTTTTCGGGCTTCTTATATTTTGGGCACACTAATTAGCCATTTTCTGTGAATTTAAGTGGAAATTGAGATAAAACAAATTTGGTTTTCCAGTGTCGCCCCTTCTTGGGCACCCTTTAGGGCCAAGTTTTTTTTTTTCCCCCGAGCATCTTATATTTTGGGCAAACTAATTAGCCCTTTTTTTTTAATTTCAGTAGAAATTGAAAAAAAAATTGATTTTTCAGTGTCACCCCTTCTCAGGCAAACCCTTTAGGGTTTCATTGCTTTCGTTGAATATTTATTTTTTTATTTTTCTTAAGCTTCTTAGACTTTGGGCACACTAACATTGAGTTTCAACACACCAAATCTCAAATTATGCAGTAAAGGTTAACAATTAAAGTTTAAATTAAACATTAATCCTAACATTCTTTTTCATCATCGTCCTCTTCGTGCAGACCGTTGGGTTTCATACCTAACACTTTATAGTGATTTCTCTTGTCATAATCAGTCATTTAATTACACAACGCACACTTTCGCAGTTGATTCTGACCCTTTGCATCTTCAATTCGACTCTTCATACGTATTGCTCGCTTTCACCCTTTTGTTTGAGAAAGAATTGGATCAAAAATTTCATCCTCACCTTGTAGACTGCCTCTGTCAACAACTGGCTGTGAAGAAATGACCGACGCTCGAGTGATTCTAGCAGCTGGAGTCGTTCGAGTAGGTGGAGTGTCTCGAGTGTCTGGTATTGACACCCTGAATTGTGCTAGATTAGCCTTATCCCGTGGTGTTGCATCAACTAGATACTTGTATTCATCCATTATTGACGCCGCATCCAACGATAAACGATTCATGATGTTACAGAAGTGATTATATGCAGTGCCTCAGATTGCTCGAAACCAACTGTAATATGCGGCACGTAAGGTATGTGACCATGTACTTTACTGGCTTACTTTGTCCATCGATCTAAGATATACTCTTTCAGAATTTCACGGGCATTCTTCGCCCTGAAAAACTATAGCGCATGTCGACAAAGTATACCCTTATGCTCAAACAGTTGACAGTTGCAATTAACAAATTCGGTGTCTAGACAAATCGATACCGTGAAATGTATTATGCTTTTCGGAGCCGAAGAAGAGCACGGATTAACAAAATTTGTCACATTTGTCAAAGCATAAACTTTGAGATCCTTGGTGCATTGCTCGTGCAACTTTATCATGCTATATTGATTCGACTTTTACAGTTCCCCTTGAAACTGTCTAAACATTTCCTTGGTATAGACTTGAGCGAGCTTCCAAAGGTGAAAAAACTATTATGACTCTTTCTCTGTAAATAGTAGCCGCGTCGGCTTCGTTTCTAAGGAAAAATTGCTTATCAAGAGCTTTTTGCATCTCAAGTACAAACTCCTTTATACTTGAAGAATGACCTACGTACCCATCAAAGTACCTACCAAAGAAGGCATTCATACCCCATCAAAGAAGGCATTCATACCGTCACTTCTCGAGGTCGTAGTCATTCCGGCTACAAGAGAAGGTTTGCTCAGTAGGTTATCTGTGTAATTGCTCTCTATACAACATGAATATCTGATGCGAAATAACCCTACGAGATCATCGAAACAGTACTAAATACATACACGGTATTAACAAAATTCGGAAAACAAATGCAGTGTATTGCCAACCAATGTCATCAGATAGAATTTTAAACCCGCGGAACTTCCCCCGAATCATTGTGGTTGGCGACTAGTTGCGAAGTAGGATCCAAATCAGAGGTTAAAGCAGCACTGAAAGAATTTTTCGGATCTTCCTCGATATTGTTGCTATCTTCATCATCAGCTCTTTTGTAACGTACAATAAACAACTGTGGTACATCAGTTATGTCCCTCCTAGGTCCACAAGACACATAGCTGTGCTCCGATTGAATGTAGAAGAAGCAATACCTCTGCAAAAGAAAAAGTAGGGTGTGCTTAATTCAGCTAATAGCCTAATAATGACCATCTTTGAGTTGGCACAGCAAAAGTATAAATTTCAGTTATACTTTTGCTTCAAAGGCAAGCTCCCAGGGGTCGGGCTTATAATTAATGCAAAAAATCTGTATGTGCCACTAACACAGTTTGCATCACGTTCTCGACAGAAGTACAAATACATAGCAAATTTCCAAATTGCATACTAGCCTGCTGCCATTCTGCGAAAAATTCACTCTAAAAGTTGGAACAAGTTTTAGTAGTTACAATTCCAAATTCAGGACTATGAAAGTTTAAAACAGACGAGGACGCGAAATGACCTTTTTCCTCATAACGTACCCATACAGGTTCGAGTAACTATAGAGTACTGGGGGTCAGGCCCCGTACTTAACCCTCCTCACACCCCGCAATCACCTTCTGTGCTCTAGGATCACCATTTAAGCACCCCAATGAAGTAACTTATAAGTACTAAAAGAATCAGACCGCAGGATACTAGTATCATTCGCACACCAAAAATTGGGCAAACCAAAAGAAAAAGATGTATAAGCTCAGCTCTTCACAGACAACCCGAAGCTGTCCAAAAAAGGTAAAAGGGAGTCCTGGGAACCAGAAGTATCCTCAACCCAAAGACAAGAAGACAAGAGAAAGCCTTACTAACTTGGTTAATGTCAACTCCACTCCCTCAAAAACCCTCCTAAGCATCTCCTTCTAATTACACCAGAAAAGGCAAGGAGGATTCAATCTCCATCATGGCTGTGCCCTCCTTTTATACAACAAATGCAGCAAAAAAGCTTGATAACAGAACAAGCCATGACCCAGCTAATGCCTAATAAACAAAGATCACGTCCACACCCCCTTGGATACTCGCTGAAGTAACCAAAGGAGCTATTTTAAACACTGCCTCTAGAAACCCTGTGGATGGTGGAAGAAGAAACACAGGGATACCAACCATGATACCTGAACGGGCCACCTATATACGCACTGAAGAATCAACTATCACGAACATGTTTCCAATTTAGTACCAGACCTCAAGTCAGTCAAATACCCAAAAGACAACCTCCTTGGTCGATATACGACAAAACCATAGAGGGAGATGACGGTCTTCAGTCCATAACGACAATATTTTTGTGATTTATTGGAGCTTCCTACACTCATATTCTGATTGTGTCATTCTCATATTAGGTTTGTCATTGATCTGATTTGGAGGGTTGATTTTACAGAGAATCTAAGACGAGAAGACAGAGTATAAAAGTATCCAATTTTGTTTTCTATGTCACCTCAAAATCTACTAGGTGAGCTTGAGGATCTAAAACGTAGAACCATGGCTTTCAAATCTGATCTTCTAGCCGCATGCCCGCATAAAGGCTGGGTGGTTTTCGGAGCAAGGTGTGCCTAAGCGACTGCCTAGGCCCCCGCAATATATCGCTTATTACGGCTGAAAGTTAAATATCAAAAACAACAAACACAATAATGGATATGCATGATAAAAATAAGTGACTTACATTTTGTGCTTCTCCATCGAGCCAAGTAAAAGTCAGATGTTTTTCCTTCAACGCAATTGCTGATGGTGCCGATGATGGATCTTAATCAATCGAGTCTACATCATTTGATAGCATTTCTTGGACCCTGCGCATGGTCTTTGACAACATGTAATTTTTGCCATGCGCTAAACTAGACGCAATATTCTCATGTTTCGTAACGACAGCAATTATCTACTAAGTTACAAATTAGACAAGTTTCTTCATGAAAGTAGAGGGCAAGTCTCTGAATTACAAAAACTCATAAAGTAAAAGGTGTCTTGGTTTTCAGAAAAGAAAAACCAATGAGGTTCCTCCAAAAGTTTAACCCGTTGGCAACAAACTGCCTCTTCTTTTATTCATTTAATGTACTTTTCCTTCTCATCTCTTCTAGGCGGTTTAAATTAAGCAGAGGCTGAGGCAGTTTATGTTAAGCAGAGGCTATAAATACGACTTCATTGCAAATGACATTATCAGGCACGTGGACGCACTTGGCACGGATGTACAATACTCCGGGTGCTTTCTTCCAACCCTCTCTAATCTCTGTTCTTTGAGTTCTTCTTTCTCATACATGTCTGAAAATGGTTACGGGTATGAAAAACAACAAGGGTCCTTTCTTTTCTTACATTGGAACCCTTATTCAGACGCAATAGATAATGTCAGGACCTGTTAATAGTCAATAATCCGTGAAAAGGCAGTCCTACCAGCCTTTTGATTGTCTATATAGCTCCTTCATCCTTAAGTTACTGGATTAGTATGTTTTAGCCTTGGTCATTTTCTATGCTATATTGCCTCCTTATTGGATGTTCGGACAATGTAGACAAATTTTAGAATTGCTGGCTTTGGCCAGCACCAAGATGGACATAGCGTACATATATGAGCATCACGCAATTGTTGGTAGTGACGGAAGCCGTGACTGTAATCAAAGTTCCTGAAAATACTGCTATAACTCTAGTGACGGCGATATAGACAGAGCAACTAAATCCTTTGAAATAAAATATCTCCATAAAACAAAGAATCTAATGCAATCCGTTCTCTTAAAAATCCATTACAAAACAAATTTACTAAACGCAGCGGCTAAACCAATCATATGAAATTAATTCTATCAAATTACCCGCTTTCGGGTAAAGTTCTCAAAACAAACTGCAATCTAATTAACTCAAAAGAAATCTCAAAGCTCCAACGCCGTCACACGGATCCTTAGTCACTTTCATGACCTGTGGCAAGGGGCAAGGTAGAGTGAAAGGGGTGAGCTCAAACAGCTCAGTAAGGTACAAAAACGACAAGATATCAAAGCAACAACTAACAGAGTCAAACGGCAATACCTGATGGAATGGGCAAACCAAATTCTTATATCAAATGCCAAAACAAACGTAATTAAGCATTAACCCTAAACATATAAATAAGATGTTGGGAATGCTACACAACAAAAATACGATGACTATGTTGGTCATAAGACCCAAACGCCGAACCAAACGTACAAACATCAAACGTGTGCTACCGGTAGCGTGCTAGCATCTATTAATCGCCAGCATAAAATCAAACGTGTGTCCAAAGGACCCTCTCAGTTCGAGAGTTGTTCAAACATAGTCGATAACTAGTCGTAAATTGACGAGTACAAAAATACAGATTCAATGGGACTGAAATTACTCCACTCTGAGTTCCTTTGAGCTCAACATAACAGGAAATCAAATAATGGATGGCAAAGTGCTTAAAAGAGGAAATAGGAACCAAATTCAAGCTTGAGATTAGAAAAAGAAAACAACACGAGCTGTTTCTTTCTAATGACCATTATTACATAAGTAATGTGAACCTGGGAGTTTTGTCCAATGATCGAAGGGAATTCCCTGTGGTGATTTAACTCAAGGCATATGCATATGCATTAGAAAACAAGCTCTAGCCGCATAGAGTAAAACAAGGAGATTACCACCACCTAAAGAAGAAGAAGACTTTATTCTGAAAGTTTGGCTGTATTAGGACTGTAAGAAGACAGGAGGCTAAAAGCACTACAGCTAAACATGTGTAACAAAAGCTCCAAAGTAATTAAAATGCAGCTTAGAAAATGTGTGAAGCCACTAGGAAAATTCTGAAGCATTGCGGCAGTCCAATGATTTCAAAGGAATGCTTTGAAGTGAATTAAACTCAAAGCATAGAAGTGTATTAGAATTCAGCTACCAACATGTACGGTTGTGGGAGAATAGAAGCATGAAGGCATGTTTACTAACCAAAAACAAGAACACTGCCAAAGGAATAAAGCGTTAACGATAGCTAAAAAACCTTGCTGCCCACAAGCCACGAAACAGAAATTACGAGATGGTGAACTGAACAAGGAAGAAATTCTAATGCCCATATTGCAGCACTTGACCATCTACAGGTTTGTGAATTTTAATGACATAGGGACTTCAGCAAAAACATACAACTAGTAAAATCTAAGTGATACGAAATCAAGAAGACACAGCAAATCTACCAGCTGAAACAGGATAGAACAAATAGTTTGCAAGTTGATGGATGGGCTTTGCAGTCAACTACTAACTGAAGTGCCACTTCCGTGGCAGACTGCTGGAACCCTTTACAAGAATAAGTGGGGTTGTTTCAACAAACCAACCACTTCTTCCTAAAATGGTCTCAAGTACCAAGACCCACCATGAACAATGGCAATTAAAAAAAGGGATAGGGAATAGGATGAAAGGGAACAAACATATGGATTCTTGGGCAAATGCTTGTGCAGTACAAGAACAGGTGACAACCATCAAAGGCCACTGTCAAGGATTAATCCAAACTCTAATTTCACAACCGGCAATTCAACAATTAAATGCAACCTAAGCATTTAATTGTTTCGTGGCTTGTGGGCAGCAAGGTTTTTTAGCTATCGTTAACGCTTTATTCCTTTGGCAGTGTTCTTGTTTTTGGTTAGTAAACATGCCTTCATGCTTCTATTCTCCCACAACCGTACATGTTGGTAGCTGAATTCTAATACACTTCTATGCTTTGAGTTTAATTCACTTCAAAGCATTCCTTTGAAATCATTGGACTGCCGCAATGCTTCAGAATTTTCCTAGTGGCTTCACACATTTTCTAAGCTGCATTTTAATTACTTTGGAGCTTTTGTTACACATGTTTAGCTGTAGTGCTTTTAGCCTCCTGTCTTCTTACAGTCCTAATACAGCCAAACTTTCAGAATAAAGTCTTCTTCTTCTTTAGGTGGTGGTAATCTCCTTGTTTTACTCTATGCGGCTAGAGCTTGTTTTCTAATGCATATGCATATGCCTTGAGTTAAATCACCACAGGGAATTCCCTTCGATCATTGGACAAAACTCCCAGGTTCACATTACTTATGTAATAATGGTCATTAGAAAGAAACAGCTCGTGTTGTTTTCTTTTTCTAATCTCAAGCTTGAATTTGGTTCCTATTTCCTCTTTTAAGCACTTTGCCATCCATTATTTGATTTCCTGTTATGTTGAGCTCAAAGGAACTCAGAGTGGAGTAATTTCAGTCCCATTGAATCTGTATTTTTGTACTCGTCAATTTACGACTAGTTATCGACTATGTTTGAACAACTCTCGAACTGAGAGGGTCCTTTGGACACACGTTTGATTTTATGCTGGCGATTAATAGATGCTAGCACGCTACCGGTAGCACACGTTTGATGTTTGTACGTTTGGTTCGACGTTTGGGTCTTATGACCAACATAGTCATCGTATTTTTGTTGTGTAGCATTCCCAACATCTTATTTATATGTTTAGGGTTAATGCTTAATTACGTTTGTTTTGGCATTTGATATAAGAATTTGGTTTGCCCATTCCATCAAGTATTGCCGTTTGACTCTGTTAGTTGTTGCTTTGATATCTTGTCGTTTTTGTACCTTACTGAGCTGTTTGAGCTCACCCCTTTCACTCTACCTTGCCCCTTGCCACAGGTCATGAAAGTGACTAAGGATCCGTGTGACGGCGTTGGAGCTTTGAGATTTCTTTTGAGTTAATTAGATTGCAGTTTGTTTTGAGAACTTTACCCGAAAGCGGGTAATTTGATAGAATTAATTTCATATGATTGGTTTAGCCGCTGCGTTTAGTAAATTTGTTTTGTAATGGATTTTTAAGAGAACGGATTGCATTAGATTCTTTGTTTTATGGAGATATTTTATTTCAAAGGATTTAGTTGCTCTGTCTATATCGCCGTCACTAGAGTTATAGCAGTATTTTCAGGAACTTTGATTACAGTCACGGCTTCCGTCACTACCAACAATTGCGTGATGCTCATATATGTACGCTATGTCCATCTTGGTGCTGGCCAAAGCCAGCAATTCTAAAATTTGTCTACATTGTCCGAACATCCAATAAGGAGGCAATATAGCATAGAAAATGACCAAGGCTAAAACATACTAATCCAGTAACTTAAGGATGAAGGAGCTATATAGACAATCAAAAGGCTGGTAGGACTGCCTTTTCACGGATTATTGACTATTAACAGGTCCTGACATTATCTATTGCGTCTGAATAAGGGTTCCAATGTAAGAAAAGAAAGGACCCTTGTTGTTTTTCATACCCGTAACCATTTTCAGACATGTATGAGAAAGAAGAACTCAAAGAACAGAGATTAGAGAGGGTTGGAAGAAAGCACCCGGAGTATTGTACATCCGTGCCAAGTGCGTCCACGTGCCTGATAATGTCATTTGCAATGAAGTCGTATTTATAGCCTCTGCTTAACATAAACTGCCTCAGCCTCTGCTTAATTTAAACCGCCTAGAAGAGATGAGAAGGAAAAGTACATTAAATGAATAAAAGAAGAGGCAGTTTGTTGCCAACGGGTTAAACTTAGGGACTAAATTGTGGACAATAAATTGGATTAAAGTTCCGGAATCAATTTAATCGTATAAGACTCCATCTACAGAATCGTATTTTGGAAAACCCTTAGCACAGCAAAGAAGATACGAATTCCCTTACCTTATACGAGCAAATTCGCGAATTCTCGAAGTCCCAAGCTACACTACTTGATTATGCCGAATTTCTCCAAAGGAACAAGAAATTTATGGCTGAAAATTGAGAAGAGAGTGGGAGGGCCGGCTACCAGAGGAAACAAGAGGAGGGCGGGAAGAGAAAGAAGAAGAGCTATTTATATTAAAGCCCTAATTGGCAATTTACACAAAACCCCTTGAACTTTATCCACTTATTCAAAAGGCACCAAAACTTTCATAATATAGCAAAAAGACCACAAGCTTGCTTATTTAGTTATTTAATTATTTTAAAGCAATAATATCGCATAAAAATTTTGGGGTATTACATTCTCCCCACCTTAAAAGAATTCCGTCCTCGGAATATAACGTACCTTAAAAGTCAAAAAGTTGAGGGTGCTTTCCGCGCATAGCATCCTCGAGTTCCCAAGTGGCTTCTTCCTTTGAATGGTTTCGCCAACGTACCTTAACTAATTTAATAGTTTTCGTGCGTAAAATTTGCTCCTTGCGGTCTAAAATCTCCCGAATCTCTACAGGTTCATAATGGATGACATAAGAAGGATCTGGTACGTATTTCCTCAATGTTGAGACATGAAACACATCATGCACTCGTGACAAACTCGGAGGTAAGGCAACCTGATAAGCGACTGGTCCAATCCTTCGCAAGATCTCGAACGGCCCAATAAATCTAGGGCTAAGCTTGCCCTTCTTCCCAAATCGCATTACTCCTTTCCAAGGTGACACTTTGAGAAATACATGATCTCCTACTTCAAACTCTAACTCACGTCTTCTACTATCAGCGTAACTCTTCTGGCGACTCTAAGCAACTAGCAAATTATCCTTAATCAAACGGATTTTCTCAGATGTAACTTGTACTATCTCTGGCCCCAAGGCACCCAAAAGTTTGTCCTCTCCAATCTCATACCAGCAAATTGGTGTTCTACACCTTCTACCATACAAAGCTTCAAAGGGTGCCATACCAATACTAGCCTGAAAGCTATTGTTATATGCAAACTCAACAAGTGGTAGTTGATCACCCCAGTTACTTTTAAAATTTAGTGAGCAAGCCCTAAGCATGTCCTCTAGAATTTGAATAGTCCTCTCTCTGACTGTCCATCACTTTGAGGATGATAAGCTGTACTAAGGTTAAGTCGTGTACCCAGAGCATCTTGCAAACTACGCCAGAACCTCGATGTAAAACGTGCATCTCTATCCGAAACTATTGAGACGGGCACGCCGTGTAGTCGAACAATCTCCTGAACATAGAGTTTAGCCAATCTCTCTAAGCTATAGGTAACTTTAACAGGAATAAAATGCGCTGACTTAGTCAAACGATCGATTATCACCCAAATTGAATCATGACCTTGCTTTGTCCTAGGCAAACCAGACACGAAGTCCATAGCAATATATCCCACTTCCATTGAGGAATGGTAAGTGGTTGCAAAGGTCCACTTGGCCGTTGATGTTCCACTTTAACCTGCTGACAAATAAGACACCGAGCTACGAAGTCTGCTATCTCTCTTTTCATATCATTCCACCAAAACACGTCTCGTAAATCTCGATACATCTTAGTACTACCGGGATGTACTGTGAAGCCTGAACTGTGCGCATCCTGCATTATTTCCTCCTTTAACCCTACATCAGAAGGAACACACAGTCTGGTTCCATAACGTAATGCCCCCTCAGCATCAGTCCTGAACTCTGGCTGTTGACCTGCTCTAACTTGTTCTCTGATCTTAATTAATTTTGGATCTACAGTCTGAGCTTGTTTAATCCTTTCGATCAATGTAGGTTGCACCATTAAATTACCAAGATAGTTCCCAGACCCCGGAACCAAAATATCCACACACAAACTTTCAAGATCCGCAAGAATTTCTTTTTGTGAAATCCAAAGAGCTGCAATTGTACCAGTATTCTTTCTACTGAGAGCATCAACAACCACATTGGCCTTCCCTGGATGATATAAAATCTTACAATCATAGTCCTTAAGTAATTCTAACCATCGACGTTGCCGCATATTTAACTCTTTCTGCGTGAATAAAAACTTAAGACTCTTATGATCCGTATATATCTCACACGTCTCACCATAGAGATAGTGCCTCCAAATTTTCAAGGCAAAAACTACGGCCGCTAACTCAAAGTCATGTGTTGGATAGTTCATTTCATACGTTTTGAGTTGCCGCGAACCATAAGCAATGACATGTCCATGCTGCATTAACACACATCCCAGACCTTTCTGTGAAGCATCGCTGTATATCACAAATCCTCCAGTCCCTGAAGGCAGAGAAAGGACAGGAGCTGAAACCAGTCTTTTCTTTAGCTCTAGAAAACTATGATCACACTCCCCTGACCACTCAAACTTAACCTTTTTCCGAGTCAACCGGTTTGAAAATCCCTCAACAAATCTGCGATAATAGCCAGCCAAACCAAGGAAACTACGAACTTCTCTAACTGTCCTTGGTTTTTCCCAATTCCATACTGCTTCTACCTTAGATGGATCTACCGAGATCCCATCTTTAGACACCACATGCCCTAAAAACACAACTTTCTCAAGCCAAAATTCACATTTCTTGAACTTGGCATAAAGCTTCTCTTCCCTCAAAATCTGCAGCACCGTACATAAATGTTCTTCATGTTCCTCCTTGCTTTTGGAGTAAATCAGTATGTCATCAATAAAGACTATGACAAATTGGTCCAAATATTCCTTAAACACCGGATTCATCAAGTCCATGAATGCTACAGGTGCATTCGTTAATCCAAACGGCATCACTACAAACTCATAGTGTCCATATCTTGTTCGAAAGGCAGTCTTGGGTATATCTTCCCTCCTAACCCTCAATTGGTGGTAACCTGACCTCAGGTCAATCTTGGAAAAATATTCAGCTCCTTGTAGTTGGTCAAACAAGTCGTCAATCCGTGGCAAAGGGTACTTATTACGAACTGTGACACGGTTCAACTCCCTATAATCAATGCACAACCTCATTGTTCCATCTTTCTTCTTTACAAATAAAACAGGAGCACCCCAAGGAGAGACGCTTGGGCGAATGAAGCCTTTCTCAAGCAATTCTTGAAGTTGCACCTTAAGCTCTTTGAGTTCGGCAGGAGCCATGAGGTAAGGAGCCTTAAAAATCGGAGCAACTCCTGGTACAAGATCTATAATAAACTCGACTTCACGGTTCGGAGGAAGACCAGGAAGCTCTTCGGGAAACACGTCGGAAAATTCACTAACGACGGGAATATCTGACAAGTTCTGATCAGCTATACGAGTATCCACAATGTGAGCTAAAAATCCCTGACACCCCTTCCTGAGTAGTCGTCTAGCCCGTAAGGCAGAAATAAGACAAGAAGACGTAACGGAAGTAGAACCTTTAAACTTAAACTTAGATTGACCGGGAATCTGAAAATGGACTTCTTTGGCATAACAATCCAATGAGGCATGATAAGAAGACAACCAGTCCATACCAAGAATAACATCAAAATCCCGAATATCCATAACTATAAGGTCAACCGGTAACTCTCTACCCTCAATGTGAACCACACAAGACTTGTACACCGTAGATACTAGAATAGATTTCCCCACTGGGGTATCAATCATCAAATCAAATTCTAAGGGTTGTGGTTCTAAATCCAATTTACACGCAAGAGAAGAGGTTATAAATGAATGTGTGGATCCAGGGTCTAATAATGCATGGAATGAATAAGAACCGATCTGAATTGTACCTGCTACCACGTCATTGGAAGCTGTGGCATCTCTGGCAGTCAAGGCATAAGCACGGCCCTGAACTCTCGGCCTCTGATCCCCTGTAGATGGCTTGGTCCCACCCTGAGTTTGCATGTTATAAGTCTTCTCCCCTGGTCTCTCTTTCTTTGGATACGGGCATTCCACAGCATAATGTCCCACCTTCCCACAGTTGAAGCAAGAATTTGTTAAACGATGGCATGGCCTATCCCCATGATCTTTACCGCAGGTATCACAAATCTTTGAAAGCCTTCGAGTCGATCGCACGCCTTCTTGTAAAGCTAATTTCTTCTTGTTCTGACCACCACCCTTGTTCTTGTCTGAAGTTTTTGTACGGCCTCTCTTATGCCTCTGTTCCTCCTTCTCTTTCTGAAACTTTTCGTAGTCTGCCTCTAAAATTTCAGCCCGTTCCACCACCTTAGCATAAGTAGGAAGCTTCAGTGCCAACAACCTGTTCTTAATGCCTCGCCTTAATCCTTTCTCAAACCTTCTTGCTTTACGATTCTCAGTATCAACCAGATGCGGGGCATATCTTGATAATGAGGTGAACTTCGCCTCATATTGTGCCACTGTCATGTCGTTCTGTACCAACTTCAAGAATTCTTCCTCCTTCTGATCTTTTACATTCTGAGGAAAGTATTTCTCAAAGAAAATAGTTTTAAATCGCTCCCAAGTCATGGGATGATTAGCACTGATCCTCTGCGTGCGCTTGACCATTTTCCACCAATGGTCAGCTTCATCTTCTAACATGAAAACCGCATATGCCACCTTTTGTTCATCACTACTGTTCCAAAGGTTAAATACCTTCTCATTTTGGTTCACCCACGCCTCAGCCTTCTCTGGATCGGGTTCCCCCTTAAAAGCGGGCACTAACTTCTTAAATTTTTCAACATCTCCAGTTCTAATTCCATCATTTTGCCCTTGGTTTTGATTTTGATTCATCGGTATCCCGCCACCTCCGGCTATTAAGTTCGCCAAGTTCTGAAAGCCTTGTACAATGGCGTCAGCAACTCCACCATTCGTTGGTGGATTGTGAAGATCGTTGGTGTCACGACTAGCGCGTCTAGGAGGCATAGTTATCCTAACACACCAAATGAAACAGTATGAGCCTACAAATGTACAAAGGATACACGCTAAATAAAAAAAATGATTTTTGGTAGCAGAAGGAGACCAATTTAGTTGCACATTTAGTTCGCAACTATTTAGGCTTAGGCTCACACGAGTCTACAGAATCACAAACCTAAGCTCTGATACCAACCTTGTCACGCCCCGAAAACGGAAGCCGTGACTGTAATCAAAGTTCCTGAAAATACTGTTATAACTCTAGTGACAGCGATATAGACAGAGCAACTAAATCCTTTGAAATAAAATATCTCCATAAAACAAAGAATCTAATGCAATCCGTTCTCTTAAAAATCCATTACAAAACAAATTTACTAAACGCAGCGGCTAAACCAATCATATGAAATTAATTCTATCAAATTACCCGCTTTCGGGTAAAGTTCTCAAAACAAACTGCAATCTAATTAACTCAAAAGAAATCTCAAAGCTCCAACGCCGTCACACGGATCCTTAGTCACTTTCATGACCTGTGGCAAGGGGCAAGGTAGAGTGAAAGGGGTGAGCTCAAACAGCTCAGTAAGGTACAAAAACGACAAGATATCAAAGCAACAACTAACAGAGTCAAACGGCAATACTTGATGGAATGGGCAAACCAAATTCTTATATCAAATGCCAAAACAAACGTAATTAAGCATTAACCCTAAACATATAAATAAGATGTTGGGAATGCTACACAACAAAAATACGATGACTATGTTGGTCATAAGACCCAAACGTCGAACCAAACATACAAACATCAAACGTGTGCTACCGGTAGCGTGCTAGCATCTATTAATCGCCAGCATAAAATCAAACGTGTGTCCAAAGGACCCTCTCAGTTCGAGAGTTGTTCAAACATAGTCGATAACTAGTCGTAAATTGACGAGTACAAAAATACAGATTCAATGGGACTGAAATTACTCCACTCTGAGTTCCTTTGAGCTCAACATAACAGGAAATCAAATAATGGATGGCAAAGTGCTTAAAAGAGGAAATAGGAACCAAATTCAAGCTTGAGATTAGAAAAAGAAAACAACACGAGCTGTTTCTTTCTAATGACCATTATTACATAAGTAATGTGAACCTGGGAGTTTTGTCCAATGATCGAAGGGAATTCCCTATGGTGATTTAATTCAAGGCATATGCATATGCATTAGAAAACAAGCTCTAGCCGCATAGAGTAAAACAAATTATGAAGAGGGGATTTAGGACAAAGGAGATTACCACCACCTAAAGAAGAAGAAGACTTTATTCTGAAAGTTTGGCTGTATTAGGACTGTAAGAAGACAGGAGGCTAAAAGCACTACAGCTAAACATGTGTAACAAAAGCTCCAAAGTAATTAAAATGCAGCTTAGAAAATGTGTGAAGCCACTAGGAAAATTCTGAAGCATTGCGGCAGTCCAATGATTTCAAAGGAATGCTTTGAAGTGAATTAAACTCAAAGCATAGAAGTGTATTAGAATTCAGCTACCAACATGTACGGTTGTGGGAGAATAGAAGCATGAAGGCATGTTTACTAACCAAAAACAAGAACACTGCCAAAGGAATAAAGCGTTAACGATAGCTGAAAAACCTTGCTGCCCACAAGCCACGAAACAGAAATTACGAGATGGTGAACTGAACATGGAAGAAATTCTAATGCCCATATTGCAGCACTTGACCATCTACAGGTTTGTGAATTTTAATGACATAGGGACTTCAGCAAAAACATACAACTAGTAAAATCTAAGTGATACGAAATCAAGAAGACACAGCAAATCTACCAGCTGAAACAGGATAGAACAAATAGTTTGCAAGTTGATGGATGGGCTTTGCAGTCAACTACTAACTGAAGTGCCACTTCCGTGGCAGACTGCTGGAACCCTTTACAAGAATAAGTGGGGTTGTTTCAACAAACCAACCACTTCTTCCTAAAATGGTCTCAAGTACCAAGACCCACCATGAACAATGGCAATTAAAAAAAAGGGATAGGGAATAGGATGAAAGGGAACAAACATATGGATTCTTGGGCAAATGCTTGTGCAGTACAAGAACAGGTGACAACCATCAAAGGCCACTGTCAAGGATTAATCCAAACTCTAATTTCACAACCGGCAATTCAACAATTAAATGCTTAGGGACTAAATTGTGGACAATAAATTGGATTAAAGTTCCGGAATCAATTTAATCGTATAAGACTCCATCTACAGAATCGTATTTTGGAAAACCCTTACCATAGCAAAGAAGATACGAATTCCCTTACCTTATACGAGCAAATTCGCGAATTCTCGAAGTCCCAAGCTACACTACTTGATTATGCCGAATTTCTCCAAAGGAACAAGACATTTATGGCTGAAAATTGAGAAGAGAGTGGGAGGGCCGGCTACCAGAGGAAACAAGAGGAGGGCTGGAAGAGAAAGAAGAAGAGCTATTTATATTAAAGCCCTAATTGGCAATTTACACAAAACCCCCTAAACTTTATCCACTTATTCAAAAGGCACCAAAACTTTCATAATATAGCAAAAAGACCACAAGCTTGCTTATTTAGTTATTTAATTATCTTAAAGCAATAATATAGCATAAAAATTTTGGGGTATTACAAATGCAAAAAAAAAAATATGACGAGGTAAGCCATATTCCGCGAGGGAAGGGGGGGGGGGGGGGGGGGGCGTGGTTTTTAACTTTAAGAACTAAAGGCAGTCAAGTTACCTCCCTGCTCTTTTAAGCAATTGCAACAAGAAGTACGTAGTGTAATCTTTTTTTTAATATATATATACTAAAAGCAATTGGTCACCATATATACTGGAAGACCCTAACACACATAGAGACTCGCACTAACAAACAGAAAAACCCTATCGGTAGTAAATCGTTTTAGCTTTATTTGTGTAAACTTTTAGAATTGTAACATACAGACAAGAAATTTTTTTGCCCCATGCTTTCCTTTCCGATCCTCTTGCATTCCAACATCCAAACGTAGCCTTAGTTTCTTTTGTGTGGTTTTCATTTCAAATCATGGTTGGCTTCCCTTTCCTTTCTCTCATGGATTTCGAACATAGATAGCCTAACTAATTTATTCTACATATGTTGTTACAATTTAATCTAAAAGGACTGGTAATGTCTAAAATCACACCATCAAATGCAAACAAGTGATAAGCGGCTGTTTAAACTTCTTGGCTGGACATCTCACCATATAGTTCCATCACCGTAATTAGGAAGAAGAAAAAGGAGGTCCACGACCATAGTCTTAAATGTTAACAGGAGACACGTTACTAAAGCTTCAAGAAAACAAAATTTTTCCCGAATTAAATAAAATGCTGGACATTCTAGATATCTGCCTAAAAATCTAAACACTAAGAGTTATCATCGTTTGAAAGTCAAGAGGAGAAGTTAGTGCTCATTCATATTCATTGATGATTTAGCCATCAGGTTAGAGACTTCTATCATTCAGTGTGGTTTCGAGAATAGACGCTACACGAAACAAAACTAGCACAGTGTCAATCAATTAATCTGGGAAAAGGAGCTTACTTCCGGCATTTTGTCAAGCTCCACCGATTGCCTTCCAGCCAAAATAGCACAATACCAGATCCTGGTATCATTTCCAGCACGAGAGAAGCCACGAGCATCACAGCCTAGCTCCATGATGTCACGCTCCTCAGTTGGGTAAGCACTGAAAGAGAGAATGTGAGAAGAAAAAGAAGGCAAATACAGACCTAAATGTAATTACCTCAAAGTAGTTTGCACTTTGAGGGCTAATCTCCTTTATGGTGCAGATGAATATAAGCTGGTTAGGTCTTTATCTCCCTCTCGGACTTTTTCTGTTTCTAATGTTTGATATTGTAATACTCCGGATTTTTTTTTTGCTAATTATGTGAACACTGATTAGAAAAAATATATATATAGTAATATGATTTGATCGAGAGTTAATTAATGGACTTTAGAAATTTTCGTTGGGAACTCTTTTAGTGACGAAATTAGTCTTTGGTAAGATTTAGTTGCTAATGTAATTGGATTAGATATTAAAAGAGAAATTTTAAGTTAGATTAGCAATAAAGACTTTTAGTTGAGTTATAATTACACTAACAATAAGGACTTTTAGTTGTGTTATAATTACATTAACAACAAGGACTTTCAGTTGTGTTAAAATTACACTAGAAATTGGGAATTCAAGTCATATTAGAATTAAATCAGTAAAACTATATACGGAGGAAGAAGACATAACAATCATAAGTCTCTTGATATTCTGAGACAAAGGAGAGAAAAGGGCTGTTGCATCCTTTTGAGGTAGATCATTAGTTAATTTACTAACGGACAAAAGATTACAAGAGTTTAGGAACATGAAGAATATTATGCAGAGTTATAGATGGAGATAAAACAATGGATCCAGTCCCAGCAATTGCTGAGAGAGACCCATGACAATCTTGATTTTTTTGTTCCCTGCACAAGGCGTATACGTAGAGAAAAGATGGGAGCAACTCGTCATATGATCTGTTGCTCCCGAATCTATGATCCAAGAGTTATTTTGACTAGGAGTGATGCTAAGAAGAGCAGAGACAAAGTTACCTTTCTGAGCCAAAGAACAAGAGGGGTTTACTTGAAAATGTGAAGATTGAAAGAGTGTGTACAAGTGCTCTAGTTGTTCCTTTGTAAATGGGGACGCTTCTTGAGTACTTTGCTGCCCCTGATTTCTTTCATTAGACACTTGAAAGGCACGGTTATCTGAATCATTTTTCTTCTTCCAGTTTGGGGGCTTCCTATGAATCTTCCAACAAGTCTCCCTTGTATGCCAATATTTTTTGCAATGATCACACCAAGGCCTTTTTTTCTTGTCATTATCATATTCATTCCCCTTTACAACTAGAATAGAATTCTCTACATCTACTGCATGTTTTGGGTTCGAGTTGGTTAACATAACCTTCCGTCTAGTTTCCTCCCTCCTAATTTTAGAAAAGGCTTCACGAAGGGAGGGCAAAGGTTTTTTTTCCAAGAATCCGAGACCTAACCTCATCAAAATCACGATTGAGACCCGCTAAAAATAGATACACTCAATCACGCTCCTCCTTTTTCATGACTTTTACATTGTCACTTGGACAATCCCACTCATCGTTGTAACATTGATCTAATTCCTGCCATAGAGAAACTATCTCATCGTAATAAACAGTAACCTCACGCTCTCCTTGTTTAGACTTCCACAATTTAGTTTTCAAATCGAAAATTTGTGAAGAGTTTTCAACATCAGAGTAAGTCTCACGCACGGCTTCCCAAACATCTTTTGCGGTAGGAAGGAAGAGATATGGTATACCTATGGTTGGCTCCATGGAGTTGATCAACCACGCAATGATTAAAGAGTTTTTCGGATCGCCATACGCTCAGGGAAGAATCGCTTGCTGCTGGTTGTCTCACGTCTCCGGTAAGATGTCCAAGCTTGCCCCTGCCATCAATCGCCAACTTCACAGACTGGGCCCATTCGAGGTAGTTCTTCCCGGTCAGTTTATGGGAGGTAAGTTGGAAGGAAAGCTGTGAGAGGTGGTCTCCTCCGTGAGCCATGGTTGTTGAGCTTGTTGCCTCAGAGGAATCCAAGGATCTCCATGCTCCAGTCATGGCCGTTTTGACCATAGGAAATAACTTAAGAGAGATCTGATACCATGTAGTTTTTCAGAGAAGAAAGAGATGGAAGAAACTGAATTCATATTCCAATACACTATGCTGAATAAGTTACACAGACTTTATAGGAAATCATACCACCAAATAAGGTATGAAATCCCTCTAAACTAGGCCTAATCGAATCCCTTATATCAAGGGATCTCCTTTATTGAATTAGACAATAATAACATATCTACTTTCCTAATAAAACCAAACTAAATCATTGACTTGACATGATTTTCAAATCATCCGGCTTGACATGATTTTGCAAATCATACGGGTCAATGGCCTGATCTTCCTCATATTTCAACAGGTATAAATTCACAGGTCCTGTCGCTGCGAAAGGGGTCTAGCAGGGAAGCAAGCTGGGGCAAATAAAAAAAAGGAATCCGTTATTCCATAATCCTGCTGTTCATAGAAAATCTAAGGAAGAAAAAAAACTGCATGTATTTGCGCTCATTAGTACAGCAAATCACAGAAGCAAAAAGCTGTTTCGGTTTTGTTATATGCTGGAATTTAGCAAGTTGTCTTTGTGTGCATGGACAACTGAAACAAGAAAAGCAAAAGGGAGCAAATTCCTTGGACCCTGCTGTTTGTAAAACTCCAAGGGAGCAAAGGAAGAAAAACAAAGGACAAAACAATCTCTTTGAAACTGATACACGTGCATGTGTGTGCTCATATAACACATGGTGCACAACAAGTATCCCAAGAAAAGTTGTTGTTAGCAAGAAAAAAAAATTAAATAAAGAAACATGATCTGGTCAGGAAAAAATTACTCATTGCTGATGCTTTCCTTCTAGGCATATGAACAAGTAATATGCTAAACAAGGAGGTACCTGAAACTCCCGATTTGCAGAAGAAAATTTACTGTAAAAAGGGGTTCAAAGCCTGGAGAAAGAAAGGGCAACAGAAAGGCCTTACACATGAAAAGCCCTAGCAACAAAGGGCAGTAAAAGCCTTATAACACTATCAAGTTACAGGAATAAAAAAAGGGATTATACCTGAAAGCTTGGGCTGAAGAAAGCTTGTTATTGCAAAAGCACTATGACTGAATTATCGTACAGATTTTTTTGTACTCACAGGGTATTGGAGGCTGGAAAGGACAGGTATTTAAAGCAAGACTACAAGTCCTAATATGAATTATAGTTCTCCAAAGGTTGAGGTTAAATCAACTGCAAGACCACAAGTCCTACTGGGATTATAGTACTAGTGATCTAAGTACATGTGGGCCCTTAAAAAATAAAAAAAGAAAGAAAATCGTGAAGATCAGAAACTGGGTCCACAAATTCGCATCAAGGCCCCCAAAAAAAAATTAATTGCAAAATTATTGCAATAAGACCTTATATAAGACAAAGGGCATGCAATACGGGAGTAACTAAATTACAAATGGACCCCAAAATTTTTAGAAAATATGCAAAAGCCCACAAAATGGGTGCATTGGCTCATAAAACTACATGAGAGCCCAAAGGAAAATCAACCTGTGATTAGCAAAGAAGAACATCCACCTCATGTATAAGTGAAGACCTCATATACAAGTAAAGACAGTGATAACTCCTTTTGGAAGGAGCAGCAGTTCATAAAAGGAGGTGTTATACAAGGAAGCAACTCATCTTATACGACTGGGCTCATGTGTGAAGTGCCAAGAAATCGTGATTTGGGTAAGCAAAATGGGTCTCCACAAATCACGAGGGGGCATTTGTTGGCACTTAAATTTCAACCCAAAAGTTATTTTCGGTTCGTACTGAACGGTTCGGACAAAGCAAGTAGATTTTGAACTTTTCCAAAGTTCGAGTCCATACCATTTGGATTAAAGACTAAATAAAGGCACACAAGGATTACTACCAATCGGTGGGCTGAAATTCGAAGGGTTTGTTGGCCTGACAAGGTTTCGAACCACACTGAAGTTCAAACTCACGCATGTGGACTCAAAGATGGACTTTGTAAATCGATGGGCCATTGAGGTTTTGAACCCTTTAAGTTCGAACCATTCCAACTTTACTTAAAAGTCCGAAGTCCAAACCCAAAAAGAAGGGTATTCACCACGTGGGAAAGATAAGCCAAATGGAGGAAGACTTATCTGGAGAAGCAACCTGATAAGCCAAATGGAGCAAGACTTATCTGGAGAAACAACCTGATAAGCCTCAAAGGATTCCTGTGGAAGCCTCTATAAAAGGAAGATGCAAATCCTACGTGAAGGGGGGGGGGGGGGGAGTTGGAAACAGAGTTAGAGATAGAAAGAGAAAAGAGAGAAAACATAAGCTCTACAGAAACCTTCAAGCGCTATGGCTTACAGGTATAGGGTTCCAACCACCGGTTGGTTGAAAACATCGTAATTCAGGGGTTAATTCCCATTTTTAATAAAGTTTTATTCATCTCTTTTACAATTCATGTTGGTTTCTTATTTAGTTTATCTAGAAATGGAGGTTTTCGTCGATAGTTCATTCGACGATGTAATTAACGATCTCACAGGTGTTTGATCGGAGACGGGATCCTCACAACCATAAAGTAAACATCGACACAAAATTCAGTGTCGATATCGCATTTGATTTTAGATCGACCCCTTGTTCTTAAAGGTCTCAAAATCCGCACTAACAGGGACTAAAACAGAAGTTCTACCGGCGTTATTTTTTATGAAGAAAGTAATACCTGACACTTTTATATCATCATATCGGTTCCTTGTTGGCAATGAAAGGATTACCCAAGATCAGCCCACAAAGAGATAAACAATCACAGAAGAAAGAAAAGAAAAAAGCACTACTAAGATTCTAGGGAAAATGCTTTGTGCTTGATTGGAAATTATCTCTAGTTAAAAAGCAGGAAGAAGCAAGTAAACGTACACATTCCACCAGAAGGAAGATTCCTCTTCTCGCCATAGTGCAAACGCAAAAGATGTATAAGCCCAATAATTCTTAGCAGCTTGACGCACAAATGGAGTGGCACACTCTCTTGTTTTTGATATAAAGATAACTTTGACCTACGAGCAAAAAAGAAAATTCAATTAAAAAAAAATTTGCCGGAGAGAGAGAGAGAGAGGCTAATTTCTAAAACTCTCAGTTACCATGTGGAAGAAAACATTTATCATATAGGTTCTACGAAAATAAATTATACCTTGTGACGATTACTTTTCCCCAGGAAATTTTGTACCTGGAAATTCTATAACATCAATTCCAACAGTGAGCTACAGGCATGACTAGTAAAACATAAGGCAGAAATGCTATCAAAATTGCAATGTCACATAGTGAACCATGATGCAAGTGATAGAAAGTATAATCGGGTCTGATGGCGAAGCATCCTCTATTCCTGTATGCTAAATCATTCCATCAACTCAGTTATTTCCATGCAACGTGTTAACACTCCATGTATCACAATTAGTGATGCAGACTTCATGATATGTTGTTGCCACTTGTGATGAAATTTTGTTGCAATATCGCAATTTGAGTTTTAGTAGTCAAGTTAGTTTTAAATATAAAATGATTCGCAGACATAAGGAACAAATGGCATGACTACAACAATTGCAGAAAGATAGATAGTTAATTGGATATTCCCTCTCAAGCTATTATCAGTCACAGAACACGACTAGGTGAGTCCCAAAAATTTAGCAGTAAGATATCTACGAACTGTAGGAGTAAGATATCTAAGAATGGCATGACTACATCAATCTTCATCCATGAAGGTAAAATTCTGAAGAATATCCAGGATGGATGCTATGAGAAGATTAAGAAATGTAAAAAAGGAGGGACCTAAACAATGAAAATAAGTGAGAGACAAAGATGCAAACTTGACGGCTACCTGTATTGATGCTCCTTCCATGGCGAGGTTGATTGGTATATCATCTAAGTCCTTCAAATTCCTTAATTTGGTAGATGCTGATTAAGTGGGTATGAGCACCGTGATGGTGTCTAGGGTAAGAGATTTTATTTCTTGAATGTTTCCTTTGGCAAAGAAAACTAACTTAATAACTGGACTTAGGCTTGGACTCCAAAAAATTGAAAAAGAATTTGACTTGGAGCCGGTTGAACCTACTCTAAATTGCCTCCTTCCGCCGATAGCTGGCTCCTATTTTTGTGCGATCACAGAACTTGCAATAGATTCAAAGAGTGCCAGCTAATTATGTGGGAATTAAAGTTTCACGAATTATATTATCACCTCTGTTTTAAACATGTTCGACGTGTCCAAAACTATGCTACAACACAAAAGCATTTAAGCCTTTGCATCTTTAATACATATGTTTTGGTTTCAGATGATGGATAATACAGAGACGACCGTACAAGTAAGGTGGGAAATTTCAGTGAGAAGTGCCCGAAAAGTAGCGCTACACAATTACCACAAATAAAGAAAATCAATGTTTAGTTCGTTATTTTTCTTGTTAAAAAAAGAAAATGCAAATTAATTTTTCAAAAGAAAATTAGAGTGTGATTCATGTCCATTTCAGTAGCAGACTACTTCAGCTTTTACCTGTAAAGGTAACAATTATTGCATATTTGCACTGCACGCATTCCCCAAGGGAGGTTTTAACGTAGTTATTATCGGGTGTAAAAGGCATAACCACAGGACAACACTAATACCTTAGAGTAGTATGTGTTGCGAGGCAAATGCAGGATGGATGTTGCAAACCAGTCAGTAACTGCATCAACGGAGAGCTGTTCTCCCCCATACCTAATGTAGAATACCGATATTTTTCTTATGAGCGAGACATTAAAATGGCATTGCTTCATAGAAAAATGTAAAACATGGAGCAAACTCACCGAACAAGGCAACTTGAAGTTCTACAATGAGGGGGAAAGGTTACAAGGGCAGGCCTGTACACATATCATAGTGGAAGTCCAATTCAGTGATAACTAACAGCATATAGAAGGCGTAATAAATGTAGATGATAAATCTACTCGAGAAAAAACATAGTCAAATTTCAGCACAGTGGAAAAATAAGTTTCTACCATACTTCTAAACTTGTTGTCACTAATTAAGAAGCACGGATACGGGTGCGGGTGCGGATACGCGGATACGGCATTTTTGAAAATTCTAGGATATGGGTGCGGTTAGGATACAGCAAATATCATATATATATTTTTTATATATATGTTTAATATGTACACCTAGCATTTAATTTCTAAACAAGTTATATCTTAAGAAAGTACATAAAAAGACATGATGCAATTTAATTTAACCATTCAATAGCAGTACAATACCATCAAATACATAATAACCACCACCAAATACATCATATTCATAACAAAAGTAGCAACATAGCATCAAAGTTCAAATACATAATAACCACCACCAAATACATCATATTCATAACAAAAGTAGCAACATAGCATCAAAGTTCTAACTATCAAACAAACAAAGTACTCCATCAAGTATCTAAGGGATCCATGGCATGGCCACAACATCTTCATCTTCATCTATCTCTCCATCACCATTGTCCATAAAAAGTATGGCCTCCAAATCCGGCTCATCAAGTGAAAGCTCCGCAACCGCAAGTACACCAACATCATCCACGGTACCAAATTGATCTCCTCCAACATCCCACATTTTTGTCGGTCCTTTTGCATATTGTGGAGATCTTCTTGAGCTAAGACGGAGATTGCTATGAATGAAAACCAAGTCCTCCGCACGTTGTGGTGTCAACTTGTTCCTTTTCAAGGAATGCACCAAGGAGTAAGGACTCCAATTCCTCTCAACACAAGACGACGAAGCGGGTTGTTGAAGTAGTTTCAAAACTAGAGTTTGGAGCATACGTGCATGGGGACCGTGGCACGGCCACCAATTATGAGGACTCATAAGAGCCCGGTCTCTAATGGAATCGATATCACTGAAGTCGTTGCTCTTAGAAGAAAATTGGGCAAACTCAGTATTGACCTTTGAACAATCCGCAGGATTTGGAAAGAACCTCTTGACGCATTTTTGCCTTTCAAGATAAATCTCCCTATCCTTGTGAGGAGGAACAATAGTGGGATCCTCACTAAGCCAGTCATCACTATAGTACCTTCATAAACACGATAAACAAATAATTTAAAAAAAATCAGATTCACGCTTCACTACTAAAAAATTCAGATTTAAAGTTTGTTTATAATAGCGTGAAAGTTACCTCGGATTCAAAGAATGTGCCATACAATGAAGTGGCGTGTTGTTCTTGTTCCAACGATCGACAAGAATGGTATGAACCACGTCATAGAAGCTAGACTCCTCATCCTTCCGCTTCCCCTCCTCTCTATATATTGCACCTTTCACCTTTTCAATCAATGTATCCCACAAATCATAAACCAAGGGAAGACAAGGCGTATCTGTATCACATCGTCGAAGCATGTCATAAATAGAAGTAGTAAAAGCAATTATGTAGTTGATCTTATCCCACCAAACCTCGTCAAGAACCATATCCCTCACAAATCATGCCCTTCCAACATCATCTTCCCGATACAACGACCAATCCTCGCTAATCACCACGGTTTGGAGACTTTGCTTCAAGAGCTTGAATTTCAGCGTCACAATAACACTTGCAAACCTAGTATTGGCCACGAAAGCAATTTCATAGTAGAATACTTGTTGAAGATGGCCAAACTCATGGAAAATGGTTCATGATGAAATTCTTGATTTGCATTACATCGCCATAAACTTCTGTGATCCAAGAGCATTCATCATAAGTTGTTTGATTGTTATCCGCATTCTTTGCCGCACAAATGTTCTTCAAGGCAAGATTCAATGTGTGCACCACACAAGGAGTCCAAAATATAGTAGGGAATTGTGCTTCTATCAATTGTCCGGCCGCCTTGCAATTAGGAGCATTGTCCGTAATTACTTGGACAACATTTTCGGGGCCCATGTCATTAATCACATCCTTGAACAAAGTGAAAATGAAAAATTTGTCCTTAACTTTCCCCGAACAATCCACCGCCTTAAGAAACATGGGTCCACCTTCCGTTACCGCCATGCAATTAATTATCGGCCTCTTTTGGGGGTCACTCCATCCATCACTCACAAAACTCACGCCCTTTTCCTTCATGTGGCTTGAAAAGGTTGCAACAAATTTTGGATATTTGCCTTTTTCCTTTGTAAAAGAGTTGTCCTCAACAAGTTGTAACCCAAAGGCAAATAACCCACAAGAGAGTTAGTAGCGGCAAATGTATATGAACTCACGTAGTATGGATTCCTAGCTAGATGAAATGGCAAACCCCCGGAATAATACATCCCAGCAATCTCGGAGTGCAAGCGATCTCTTGTAGCAATATTAAAGCAATCCTTGAGTGGATTGCTTCCTCCTTGACTTCCACTAGCACTTTCACTTGTACCACTCTTTCGCTTCTTAAGGGGAATACCGTTTTTGAGAAATGTGCTTGCTCCACCCAAAGAGCTACTTGGTGGAATCCTTGGAGCACTTTGCTTTACTTTCTTAAGCACGTCATCCTCTAATTTCCGCATTTGGGGGTCACTTTTTTACATGGTTCAATTCCCGTTCCTTTAATCTTCAAAAAATGAGCCCTAACCCGAGTGTACGAGCTATTAGAAGCCTTGCCACATAGATTGCATTGCCATCTCACATTTTCACCCCCTTTACCATCCTTTTCAAGCCTAGTCACATACTTCCACAATGGTTTTGTTTCATCATTACCAAGACCAGAACTAGGAGTAGCAATACTATTTGAAGTTGACATATTTGGCTTTGATTTAATCCTTTAAACCTTTAACACAAAAAAAAACAGTCACAGAAGTAAAAACACACTGTCACAGCAAAATCAAAAAAATATATATTATTGATGTGAGAAGTGAGACTAATCAGACTATACATACACAAAAACACCTTCGAAGCCAAAAACAAGTCACAGCAGAAACCAAAAAAAAAAAATGGAAGACAAATGAAGGTCAGAGACATACCTTCGAAGCAATGCTGCCGGAGGTTAGTAGGGTGGTCGCCGGAGGTCCCCGATGGTTTTTGGTGGTTGCAGCTGTTCGGTGGTGTCGTGGGAGGTCGCGGCTGTTCGATGGGTGTCGCGGGAGGTCGCCGGTGTCGACGGAGGTCGCGGTCGCGGCTGTTCGATGGATCTCTCTTTCTCTTGATCAGACGAGTGAGCCCTAATTTGGTAAGTAACACTGATTTTATGTTTTCATCCCCACAATTTAAATTTCATGTTTCAACACCCAAAATATCTTCTGGAAATTATGTTTCAACCCCCGAAGAGTCGGATCCGCACCTGAACCGTATCCGAGCCCCACCCGAATTTCAACAAATAAAAAAATAAATAGAAATTAACAGGTGCGCACCCGACACGCACCCGAGGCGCACCCGTGTCCAATGCGCACCCGACCTTGATACTCCTTCCCTTTTGAAGCACCCGTGCTTCATAGTCACTAAACAACCACCAGAAAGTATAATATCATCGGTGTTTAATATATTTGGATTTTCATCTCCAGTCCAACATAATACATATCCCCATATGACAGAAGCAAATGGATCAATTTTACAAAAATTAAACTTTTTGTTTAAACTACATTTGTTAGTCCAAGCTAGAGGGCTGCTCAAAGCTTAAATAAATCTTAAATGTAGAGGTAGCAATTGAAACCCAAAACCATTAACCCGCCCTTATCCACCAGTAAATGGCTTGCCAAACCCGCCCAGCAATTGAAAGGTTAATTGGACAAGCCCCAACACATGAACTTCTATCCTGGACTCTATTATAATACCGCTTATGTACTGAGTGGGTAGATTTGTGCATGGAATATGAGTGTGATTGTCCAAGTCGTTTCAGGCTTGGCTGTTTAGAGGACCTACAAGTTTATATACTACCAACTACACTTTCAAGGGAACAGAAGCAGAATAATAGGAAATAACCGAAATTGGTAATAATGTCTTCAGAACGTAGGAGGAAACCCAAACCCTAGGTTCCACGAATTATACATATGACATTTTTATCAGTCTGAGTATTCCTACTTCCACACCAAACAACATCCTCAGGAAAGAAAAACCTCGCTCCTTGTCTAATCCAATTTGTACACCATGAAATGGACCCCAAACCTTGACCTTTCTCTTGCCTTTTCTTATTGCAGAACACGTACTACAACTATCATGGCCCAAGAATCCTTATCTGTTCGATGCCCAAGCACCTAAACATTGACATAGGTGTTACTGCAAGCTTGCCCAACATTAATGATCTAATCCCAACCTTTCGGGTAAGATGAGCATAAGAGTCGAGATACTGACATCATTGACACCATAATGAAGAACTTTGCAAAAAGCCTATAAGCATCCCAGGCATTTAGAACAGTGCAGCGCGGCTCATACAGATAATAAAAACAAAAAATAAAAGAACCAGTCCTGGACAGACTGACTAAAAAATCATCCTTGTGAATTAAACTGTGCAACTCGATCCAAGTTATGCAACTCTATGGCCCGTTAACTTTTGGAGTTACACCAAGCATCATCCAAGTAGTCAAAGAAATGCAAAATCATGCAGAAGAAGTATCTTACCATTACGGAAGAAAGGTTGTCCAGTAGATTTCTTCTCAGCTGGGTACGTAGCAAGCTGAACATTACCAAGTTCAACTATTCCAGTATTTGCAACCCCATCCAACAAGATAGCTGAACAAAGCAAAGAAAACATTACCATCTATTTATGTAGTAACCTAAAGATGAAAAAACCTACAACAAGAAATGAGTTATGCTTAAATATCGAATTTAGGGTAAAGAGAAAAAGAAACATGATGTTTTGCAATAAATAAATAAAATTGTAATGATACCATTACCCTAATCAAAATATTCAAGCAATTTTTTCACTTGTGCGTCTTCTTTTAAATATATTGGTTGTATTAAAGAGAAAAACAATTGCCTTAAGGCTGCCCAAGAAGCCTCAGAATAAAAAGGTAGCAACCTAACAAGAATCTGAGCGAATAGCTATTCACAGGGAATGACACTCAGGGACACTCACCTGCTTTCAAGCATCGATTCGAATCTCGAAAAAGCCATTTTTTAAATACAAGTAACGCAGCGAAGCATTAAAAACTGGACTTTTCAGCTGTAGATACGTCTTGAAACAGTAGCAAAATACCAGCAATTATAATCGTAACAGTAAAGAGCTATCAACTGCAATCGCACAATAGCAGCACAATATTATCATAATTGCAGCTTGATTCTCACTAGAGCCTATACATCGAGATCCAGTTTAGCCTTACCCGAGAGTCTCTACCCAAAAGTTCTCATAAAAATACACACACCAAATGAGCTTCTTGCCATGGTATAACCTACCAAGTAATATAGATCTTCCTTGTAAATTCCAACAAGCACAAGTCACAAAGCTATGTAAGCATTAGGTTCTATAAAAAGCTGAATTTGTACAATAAAAGGACCCAGAAAGAGGCTTAGATAAAAGAGGAGGTTAAAATTGTATGAACAGTTGAACGGGGAAGAAGAGTTGAGGAGGCCTGAAGTTGATGCAACTCAGTTTACTTTTATTTGGCAGAAACTTGGAGTCGTCCTAGAGCTCTCTTCAAAGAATGTTAGGCAGTGGTTTGACAGCAGGATTGCCAGCGTTTTTCAAGAGCTCCACGCAGAGCCATGAAGCTTCATTTTCTCTTTGATCCCAAATAAAAGGCTGCTTAGAATATCTCAAACTTTGGCAATTGGCCTACAGGGCGACCATTACAGCCAAGGTTCATGCTTTAAGACTTCGGAAAATGTTTATGGTATCATCTCAAATTTTGGAATACTATTGTACGGGAAGGCCAATCTCAGATACTGTTTTTAGCATTGATTAACTTTAGATGAAAGCTTAAACACCCGTTTGGGCAGACATACTGATGACGTACAACCATGCAAGAAAAGGGGCTGTGCAGTAAATTGACAAGACATTGAATCTTGAACTGGGCATCGGCATCAACATGTTAGTCCATTACATCATAAGAATTATAGTTTCTTAGCTAATTTAAGTTAGGCACTTTAAATGAATTCATCAAAGGTATAAGAAATCAGTCTCTTTTGAGTTATTTTTTCCCCTGAAGCAGCAGACCTGTTTTCTACAAAACTCTTGTGATACCAAAGTGAAAAGTCTGAAGTCACAAGATGGTAACTGAACATGGTAGCTGAGATCTCGTTGGGCAAGGTTATGGGTTTGAACCTTGATTCCTCCCTCTTGCATATTTGGCTCCCCTCTACAATAGTGCAATTTGCACACCGTCCATATGGGCACTTGGTTTTGGGGCACCTTGATTTATTTCTCATTGATTGATTGATTTGTCTAGCACATGAGGGGGATATTAGGCATGACATATGTTAGGCTTGATAACAATGTTGGCCCCAAGTCTCTAGAAAATGGGATTTCAGTGCAAATGCTAACTTAATAGCTATTAGAGCTCCCATTTGGCAAGGTGTTGCATTTGGTCCTGAGGTGTAATAGAGCAATGTCAACTATGTTTGGGTGTACACTTGGTGGGGGTGCACCATAATTTGTCTCTCCACATGCAATCGGAGGCTTGCACATAAGGGACGGTGTTAAGCAGGTAAATTAGGAATATTCATCCTTGGGCCCATTCTCTAACAGCTTAGCTTTTAGAGAAGACGGGTAACTTAACAAGGATGAATACTTGCTAAAACATTAAATAGACGGTCAAAATGGATATATTTGCATTATCAAATAGAGCCAATAAATAAGAATTTATATCCTCCACTGCCACAAAGAAAGAACCCACCACCACTACCACCCAAACACGAACACCACATGGACTACCTACCACCATCGACCCACCCACTCTCTCTCTCTTCACCTCCTCCTCCTTCCACCCCTTAACCTCCCTCACAAACAGAAAACCCACCACCCCCGCCGCCAAAACACCACCACCATCATTGATCCACCCACCTCAACACAACTAACCACCATCCTTGACCAATTAAGCCAACCCAGAAACATCGACCACTCGTCATATGCAAAACCACCATAACTAGCCGACTCAAAACCCACCAAAACCATCAACAAACGCCAAACCCAAAACCACCAACATCAACTACCGCCAAAATGACAACTGCCTACACTATAAAACCCAAAACCACCACCAACAACTATCACCAAACTCACAACTGCCTCCATTCCCGCTACCATGTTCATCCATATATCTAACCCTTTTGCAAATCTCAAATTTCTAGATATGCTCTTAAAAGCTTCTAGTGCAGATTTGCAATTTCAATAGTTTCCTTTAACATAAATGGTTGATCTCTTATCCTTCGGGGTTATTGTCTAGTGAACAATCAATGAGCTGACAAGTCCATTCCAAAATTTCTACAACATTTTTCACAAACTAATCTTTTGCAATCGAACATTACGGAAAAAAAAAGGCAAATATTGAAAACGAGTAAATAAAGTACCGGGTTATGCGGAATTGGTGATGGTAATAGCCGGCGATAATAAATGTGCAGTGGCGATGATCAATGGAATGGGGGCCGATGATAGGGGTGGTGCATTATCAACCAAATTCTAGAAAAAATTGGTCTATCATTCTTTTACCAACCCCCCAAAACAGGGCAAATGGTAATTAATTTCTATCCCAAAAGGGTACTCTTGTAACTTCACAAACCGGTGAAAACATGGGCAGTTGGGCCAATTCTGTTCTAGAAAAAGTTTATCAGGAATATCCGTGTTTTGACATAGACGGCCCTAGATCACCTAGATAAGACGCTATTTTTCAGCACTATATCTGGAACAACCCCCTATATATACTCTTGCGTACATATAACATGTAAGTGTTTGTGCGTGTGTGTCAATGCCGAGGCTAGGAAAGAGGAATAAGGTGGGCAAAGGTGAGCATCGATGGGAAAATCTTCTAAACTAAGGTGAGCAAAGCCTTATGCAAGTGCAATTTTCATTTGGTTTACTTAAAAAAGTGTCTAAATCGGCACTTGAAAAAACAGACTTCCAACCACAAGGTGGGCAAGTGCCCACCATAAGCTATAGGGGGCCTCGCCACTCTATATATAGTCACTAAAAGCCCCACTTTTTCTAGTTGATTCACAGCCATCCACGTCAACACATGAACGGTCGAGATAAATATTTTCTAGCCATAAAAAAGAACTCGCCGAACCGCCCCTCTTTTGGCCAGCTGGTAAAAAAGTACCCAAATGCCCTTTATTTCAAAAGTAAGGATAGAAGTTTGAGTACCGACTGCCACCTGTTTTGGACAGTTGGTACTTGATTGAAGATACTTCGCAAAAGCTCGAAGACCCTGCTAATTGCCAAGTTATCTTTGGTTTTCAGTAACAATAGCTAAGCTCCATCAACCATAACCAAAACACCTGCTTTCGGTTTATCTTTCAGTCTTCGAAATGCATTTAATGAAATGGGAAAGCTTCCACCAAGAATACATCTTCCCAATTCCAAAAGTCCCTTACAGGGAAAAGCTGCTCAGCAAAAGGAGAGATATTAATATTATGGACCTATGATTTCACCATCCAGCCTTAACAAATGATGATGGCTTAGCACTAGAAGAGATTCAGGTCCCAACAAAAATGTCAAAGTATGATTAGAGGAGAAGAAGTCAGGAAGAGTAGACAAAGCTCAACACTGTTAAGGGATGAAGATGAAGACCCACTGTTGGCACTTAAATTTCAACCCAAAAGTTATTTTGGATTCGTATTGGACGGTTCAAACAAGGCAAGTAGGTTTCAAACTTTATCAAAGTTCGAAACCACACCATTTGGATTGAAGATTAAATAAAGGTGCACAAGGTTCGGTACAGATCGGTGGGCTGAAATTTGAAGGTTTTGTGGGCCTGACAAGGTTTCGGACCCTACTGAAGTTCGAACTCACGCATGTGGACTCGAAGATGGACTTTGTAAATCGATGGGCCATTGAAGTTTCGAACCCTTTAAGTTCAAACCATTCCAACTTTACTTAAAAGTCTGAAGCCCAAAACCCAAAAACAAGGGTATTCATCACGTGGTTGAATTATCTTCTTGGGAGGATAAGCCAAATGGAGGGAGACTTAGCTGGAGAAACAATAAGCCTGAAAGGATTCCTGTGGAAGCCTCTATAAAAGGAAGCGGCAAATCCTACGTAAAGAGAAGGGGAGGAGATAAGTTTCAAAAAAGTCAAAGACAGAAAGAGAAAAGAGAAAAACAGAAGCTCTACAGAAACCTTCAAGTGCTATGGCTTATAGGTATAGGGTTCCAACCACCGGTTAGTGGAAAACTTTGTAACTCAGGGGTTGATTCCCGCCCTTGATGAAGTTTTTTTGTTCGTC